>WJQU01003826.1:0-10544 GCA_029228625.1 Pseudolycoriella hygida
AAGAACAGAATGATTTTTATTTGACAAAAATTCTCCTTTTATACATAAAATTTAGACGAAAAGCTCACTAGGATTCGATACAATTCAATTGCTCACTATGATTTTATAAATTTAAGGAGTGATTGTTTATGATGAGTGATTCTTTAAGAAATGATGAGTAAATTAAATAAAAAGATTTATGATACGCTACATTCCTCCCCTTGTTTCTTCGATATAGTTTTTAGAAGAAGAAACAACTTTTTTTTAAAAAAGCGGATCATTTTGAGCTAGTAAATGGTGAAATTGCTGAAGTGTGGAATTTGCCCAAAATTTTTGATTGATCTTCCTTTGAACCAATTTCATAGGTTGCGGAGCCCAATTTCTGAAGAATGACGTAAGGTCCTTCACGCCGTGGGAAAAATTTTTCTGTTTTCTGTTGAGAAGAATTGCTTTTCTTATGAGAGTTAATCCATACCAAATCTCCTGATTTATAGCCAGGATCTGGACGATGTTTGGCATCAAAATATTTCGCATTACGATTGTGAACTATTGTTTTAGTTTCCTTTGCGTCTTCCAATGTCTTGGCTATTTGCAATAATTGTGGAGTGATTTGTGCCACGAAATTTTCAGAAGACGCGATTGACCGTAAGTCGTGTTCAATATCATCAATAGTGCGTAGTTCTCGACCAAAAGTTAAAAATGCAGCTGAAAACCCGGTGCTTTCATTTTTCGTTGTATTCATGGCGAAGCGAATTGTTGGAAGCTTATCCGGCCAGTCGGTATGATCGTTAGCTACTAATATTGACAGTTGTGTCCGAATATCTCGATTTTTACGTTCACAAGGATTTGATTGAGGATGATAGACTGGTGTGAATGATTGTTTAATGCCTAGACAATATGCCAATTTTTGAAATACTGCTGAAATGAATTGTGGCTCATTATCGCTTATCATTCGTCGAGGTATACCATAACGGAAAAATATTTCGAACAAAAGTATGTTTGCACAAGAATTTGATTGTGAATTTTTCATTTTGAATAATTCCACCCAACCAGTGGCGACATCTTCAACGACGAAAATATATTTATGTCCATAACGTGATTGTGGCAAGGGTCCAATTAAATCAATTGCAATGACTTCGAAACGCTGATTGCTTGCAGTAGTTTGCAACATCCCTGCCGGTTTTAAATTGTTGGCTTTATATTGTTGACAAATTTTACATTTTCCAACATATTCAGATATATCTTTCCGCATT
This sequence comes from Pseudolycoriella hygida, assembly GCA_029228625.1. Taxonomy (NCBI): domain Eukaryota; kingdom Metazoa; phylum Arthropoda; class Insecta; order Diptera; family Sciaridae; genus Pseudolycoriella; species Pseudolycoriella hygida. The sequence continues at coordinate 1,233 of WJQU01003826.1, forward strand.
CTAGGCCAGAAATAACGCTGAGAAATTCGATTGAATGTTCGATTTATGCCATAATGTCCAGCAGTTGGATGATCATGGTAATTTTGTAATATTTTCAAGATGTTTTGTTTAGGAACTACCAGTTGTGCTTCCTCCGACGCCTCATCAGAAATTTCTGTTGAGTATTTATATAAAACCGCTTTATTCATAATATAACCCTGGTTTGTCCATTTGATGAACCGTTCATTGTCTTGTTGTAATTCAAAATCTTCAATAATTTTTTTCAAGTCTTCGTCTAACATTTGTTGTGCGCGTAATTCCTCTGCTGTATGTTTTGGAAAATCTACTTGGATGGCATTTATTGAGAATTCATCAACTATATCTGGTTCCATATGTTCTTCCATTGAAGGTGGTCGTGATAGAGTATCTGCGACCATGTTTACGCGACCTGGTGTATATTGGATATTTATATTAAAGGCTTGAATCCGTAGTGCCCACCGAGCTAAACGTCCGGAAGGGGATTTTATCGACATCAACCATTTCAATGGTTGATGATCAGTCATCAAATTAACTTCCTTATCTTCGATATAGCCCCGAAATTTGTCCAATGCCCAGACCACAGCCAACGCCTCTCTTTCGATGGTGGAATAATTTCGTTCAGCCGCTGTTAATAATCTACTTACGTATTCAATAGGGTGTTCGTCTTCAATTAATCCTTGAATCAACACTGCTCCTATGGCATATCCACCCGCATCAGTCCTGATTGTTAATGGGGAAACACCGTCCCATTGGCCCAAAACAGGTGCTGTTGTTAATGCAGTTTTTAGCTTATCAAAACTGTCTTGTTCAATTTGTGTCCACTGCCATGGAACCTTCTTACGAGTTAACTTTGAAAGCGGTTGAGAAATTTGTGCAAAATCTTTAATGAACTTTCGGTACCATGAGCAAGTTTGAATGAAAGATAACAACTCCTTCACATTTTGTGGTGGATTACGTTCCACAATAGCACTAATTTTTGATGGGTTCAGCTTAATTCCTTCAGTTGTTATAATATGGCCAAGATACTCGATAGATTTGCAGACAAAATTACATTTTGATTGATTAGCTCGTAATTGAAAATATTGTAATCGTTCAAAAACGTCTTTTAGATCTTTTAAATGTTGTTCAAATGTGTTCGATATTATAATCATATCATCCAGGTATATTGATATTAACATTGACGGTAATCCATTGCGAAAAATGTTCATCAGTCGTTGAAAAGTTGCTGGAGCATTGCATAATCCAAACGGCATTTTCTTGAATTGATAAGAGCCAAATTGTGTCACAAAAGCTGTTTTTTCTTTATCTTAAGAATTCATTTGTATTTGCCAATAACCTGATTTTAAATCAATTGAAGACATGAACATAGTTCCTCGAGCTTCTTGTAATAAGTCGTCGATTCTTGGCAACGGAAAGGAGTCCTTTAATGTGATCGCGTTTAATTTTCTGTAGTCTACGCAAAATCGAATAGAACCATCCTTTTTTGGTAACATCACAACCTGAAAAGCCCATGGAGATTCGCTTTCTTCAATTATATCTTGTTCCAGCATAGTGTTTAACTCGTGTTTCATTGCTTCACGTTTTAATGTGGACATCCGGTAGGGTGGATTTGAGATTGGTAAATGATCCCCGGTATTTATTTTGTGTACCACAAATGGACATGGAGGGCCCGTTTTATTGAATATACTTTCATAATCTTTGAGTAATTTATTTAATTCAACTTTCTGTTCAACAGGTAATGAACATTCTTCTTCAATTTCAATCATATTGATATCCAAGTCCCAACCTGGAGTTCTTGGTCGTTCTGGAGATTCTGGAGGGCTATCTGAACCAAATAAATCTTGTAATTTCTGGGCGACTCTTGCCGACATTACCTTTTTTTTAAGAGGTGATTTGATCGGTGAGAGTGGTTTGATTGGTAACATATATTTTGAGTGAACTATATTCAATATAGTCTCGCATTGTCTTGATAAGTCCTCTTCTTGTGTATTTGTAGATAAATCAATCAACAATGGTTTATACCATTTTATTTGAGGGACAATTGATTTTTTAAGGTCGAAATTATCTTGACAGGATTGTAATGGTTTAATTGCTTCTTCTTGATTGACGTTTTTGGTCTTTAACAAATTCTTAAATACCAGAATTTTTCTCATACGTCTTTTTTTTGATTTCGTGATAACACCCATTGGCTCTTTATTTTCTTTAGAATCATAATTTTTGATATGTTCATAAGAAAAAATTTCCGTTGGTGAGTTGATGAACCACCAAGCTCGTTGTGGTGGGGAGATTATTATTCCTGCCTGCTCCAAAAAATCGATTCCAAGTAACGTACGGTTTTTATCCGTATCTGATAAAACCACCAAATTAATATTAAACTCCCGATTTTGAATCTTGATGACCGCTTGAATAATTTTAATGACGTCTTTTTTTACCTTTCCATCTGCTTGTTTAATGGTTGCTTCTTTTGAAATTGTCTTGCATTCTTTCTTTAATAATCGTTTGTATAGTGTTTCGCTTGCGATGCTTGTTTTGGCCGCTGTATCAAAGTAGTAGGATTTCTGTATTCGAAGACAAATGATGATGAATTGCATTTTATTGCCTTCTATCTTCTAGATGACATGGAAAAAGAGTGTCTATGACTGCTGTCATAGACCTCGTTAAAAAACCATCAAAGCGTTACAATACAATAAATTAAGCGTATCTGTACAAATGTCTAAATCGAAAAGTAAAAAATCAAAAAACGTTAAAAAACGAACATAGATAGAACATAGAAAATCAAATTCAAAACAACAAACAACAAATAGTTAAGATCGAGTAAATCTAAGTCAAAAATTTAAAGAAAAAAAAAATTCGTCAAAAGTGAAAAAGCAAATTCAACTAAAGCGTATCGTCAAAAATAGTATATCGTCGTAAATCGTATCAAATAAATCAGTCGTCATAGAATACGTCGTCGTGTTATCATCGAAGTGGAGCCAGAATGTAGTAACGGCCAGCCAATTCAGAAACTCCGGCGAAAAGTAAACTGTGCAATCAGAAAATAAATGTAATTTTTTGGAAAACATCAGATAAATGGAAAAGGTTAATCACCGGGTAAGTGCTTTCGGTTTTAAATGATATTTGTGAAAAGAAAGCACCAAAACAAACACATCATCCAACAAGGCCGAAGGTACCGAACACCGAGTCATCAAGCTTGTGGACTTCTCTTCTGAATTCACGTGACGGAAGGGTCGGATCGATGTAGTTGGCAGCAATATTAAATAGTCGACATGCGAAGTTTAGTGGTGAGAATTGTGAATACTCATGTGAACTACCAGTGATTCTAATCAGTGAAGATCTACGTAGAATTCGCGTGCCATCGTTCAATATGAGTTTATCACGGATAAACTGACAGTTTAGTTTCCCTGTGAGAACATCATGAATGAAAAATATCGCTGCATCGGTCCAACGTCTCAAAAGTGAAACGAGCTGAAGTTCTTCACATCTTTCAGCATATGGACGAATACGATATGGATTAGAATCGACTCGACGATTACGGTTTGCATATAAAACGAACTGTCTTTGGACACTTTCTATGGATTGGATGTGAACCGAGTGGTGCGGTGACCAAATCGTACTGGCAAATTCTAGATGCGAACGGACTATGGCTGAATATAGCATCTTGGCTGTATCGACGTTGAACCTAGCGTAGCATTGGCGTTTCACAAACGAAAGCATTGCCATGGCTTTCTTGACTGCCAATTCAAGGTGTCCATTGAAAGTATAGTCGTCGTCATACGTAACACCGATGTCTTTCGTACAGTTAACACGTTCAATCACATCGCCATTTATATGATAGTTCGCCAGGACTGGAGAACGTTTTCGGTGGATGGTGATAACTTTACATTTGCTGGCATTGAGCTCAAGATCGTTGTCGGAGCACCATTTTATAAAGTTGTTTATGGATTTTTGCATTGAGTGAGTATCTTCGATCGTTGATATGCTGTTGTGAACTATTTTCTTGTCGTCAGCAAAGTTGATGTCTCTAGTAGGACCAGGTGGACAATCCGAATCATCAAAAAAGATAACGAACAATAGAGCTGCCAGAACAGATCCTTGACCAATCCCAGAGAGTACGTCCATCGCATCGGATTTACAAGAATTTATCTTCACCTTTTGTTTTCTGCCTGACAGGAAGGAACAGAACCACAGAAGAATCGAATTGCATAGCTGGTATTTGACGATTGACATCTTCTTCACTAATCGGACTGAACGAATAACGTCGAATGCTTTGTGTATGTCAGCAAGGAAGATATCGGTTTGTTGGTTGCTGTCAAAGGATTCGTGAACCAATATCGATAACTCCGTCAGGTTAGATTCAACTCTTCGACCTGGGAAGAATCCATGTTGAGTCGGTGTTGAATGCGGGAAAACGTTGTACTTCAAATGTTCCACAATCACAATCTCAAACACTTTGGCACAGTTAGGGGCGAGGCATACCCCACGGTAATTAGTGACATCACTCTTCTTGCCTGACTTAAATACTGGAGTTAAGTGACCCATTTTCCAGCGATTAGGGTAGTGACATTCCATTAATGACTTCGAGTAAATCATCACTAGTGGATGGGACAATTCATCTGCACATTCACGGAGGAACAGGGGAGCCATCTTATCTGGGCTAACACCTTTGCTTAAGTCCATACTCAAAAGGATTTTCTTCACGATATCGTGGGTGATCGTGATGTATGTGAACCCAATATCGTCTCTACTGTTAATGAACGAGATCAGTTCAACCATCTCTTTGTCATCATCGGGGTATCGCTTGTATACGGAAGCAAAATATTTGGCAAACAAGTTTGCTTTTTCAGTGTCATTCGTTGCAACTTCATCGCCAAGTGTCATTTTACCAGGTAGGATGGTTTTCTTGTATTTTGAATTGATGTAGTTCCAGAACTTTTTTGGGTGTTTCTTATAGGTAGATGCGAGATCACGCAGAAAGGTGTTATACAGATCGTCACGGTATCTTTCAAATTCATTCTTAACAGCAATGAATGAAGAGTTGTCTGCATTTTTCGGGTCAATGGCAGATCGGTTGAGGAACTTTTTATACTCACGGTTACGCCTATTCTTCAGATTAATCAGTTTGTCATCAAACCATATCGGATGATTCGACAAACGAAGCGTTGCCTTTGGTACCAGGAGATCAAGGATCCGGTAGCACTCGTCATAGAAAGCATTCAACATCTCGTCTGAATTCTTTCCATCAAACAGGGCGTCGAAATCAATTTTTGCAAGTTTTTCACGGATTAAGCCGTATGGAGCCTTCTTGAAGCAATAGATCTGCTCAGTGGATGGTGAGGCAGAATAAACAGCCGGTTCACATTCGATCAAACATTGAGTTTGCACGTGCGCAACGTCCTGTGATGAACCTGGGATCAGTGGAAGATCAGCTGTACTGACAAGGAACAGCTCAGGCATGTTGGTGTAGACGAGGTCGAGAACATTTCGTGATGAGTTCTGTAAGTCGGACATTTGAAATAGACCGCAGCTCAGAAGAGTTGAAGTCATTTCTCTCGCAATGTTAGCCTGAATCGATGTAGAGTCTCCAATCAGCGACAAAAGATCAAATCCATCTTCGTTGGCGTGCCATTTAACAGAAGACATGTTAAAATCACCGATGGCAAGAAAGATGTCGCCATGATTAATCATCGAATGTGCAGCTCTAATTGCTCTCAAATGGGATGAATAAACTTCTTCAGAGGATCCGTATTGAATGTATAATCCATATACGTAGAAGTTGGAGTTAGTTGACCGAAGATGAATCCTTATGCAAATGGCTTCGAGTGGTTTTAGTTCCGGTACATCAACAATTTCACTGTCATATTTAGAATCAACTACGATCAGCACACCTCCAGCTTTGCTAGCACTAATGTTCGAGTCCTCTCTATCTTTACGGTAAACGATGAAACGCTGATGAAAGAACTCAGCACTAAATTTGTTCTTATCTAACCATGTCTCAGACAGGACGATCAGATCATAGTCGCACGTTGTTGACAGCAGAATATCGTCTTTCTTGCTACTCATCCCTCGAATGTTGTTGTAATATAGAGACATACGAGAATTCGACAAAACAGGATTCATTTCAACCGAATCAGAGGGTTCAATTACGTCAGTTTGTTGGCTAAAAAAGGCATAGATGAACTTCTAGATGAGGTCCGGTCTATCCATGGTTTTATAGTCACATGATCTGGCCAAAAAGTGGCTTTCGATATGATTTCGGAGATAGCATCATCGGTCTCTATCTTAAAGTTAATGTGTCTCAGCGCCGAAATGTCCTGTCCGCGTTTCGTCAGCCTGCGTATCTTTATACGCTTCCTGTCAATGAGAGCATTTGCAGCTATGTAGTCAGTAATCCTTGCGGGCGTGACACTTATATCGAACGGCGAGATATGGAACGTTTTGTCGAGACTAGTTCGTCGAATATTTCCTCCAAGCAAGTGTAAACTGTTCATAATTGAATTGTTGGTGTTGGACGGTTGATCCATGGCATTCGTTAAAGGGCGGTTGATTGCCAAAAGACCACTAGTAATAGAATCGTGAGGACAGTCTGTGGAATCAATAACAACTGGATGGGATTCTATCACCGAGGAATTGGTTCCATTTATATTTGCATCGATACTTTCGAAATGTCGATTACGTAGAAATTGAGCGGACCGGTCATTATCATCCTTGGTATTCAGTAAACGTTGAACTAGAGGACAATAGGTGTTCAAGTCGATTGTACACAGCTTGTTCTCGATGGATTCACATTTATCGTTGATCTGTTGTAATGTGTCCACTGCAATTGAATCCACTACCAGAGAGCTGATTTGCTGTTGAATATTTTTCGAATTTAAAATACGGGAAACAGACTCGATATTGTGTAGCACATCCATGTTCTTCAAGTTGACCTCTTGACAACTAGATTTTATATTCAGCACAGCTTCGGTGTTCTCATTAATCTTGCGAGTTAAATAGTCGAATGATGTCCAAGTGTTTTGTTCAAATCCATGGAGCAGATGATATAATTCACTGTTCTCCGCTAGTAATGTTGGTTGGTTGAATGAAAAAGACCAATTCTGGGGGTCTTCCATCAATGAGGATTTTCTGCGACAGCTCGGGAGGGCATTGTGATTAGTTGTTGTATTAAATGATAAAGGTGTAGGAGTAGATTGTATCCGGCTATCAATCGCATTCAATTTTTCCATCACTGATGATGTCGTCTGGTTTTCATTCTTTGATCGAACCAATTCCTTATCGTCTACTTTCGCCTGTAAGTTCACAAGATTACGATTTATTGCTGATAATTCCACCCGGATGTCATCATGAAGTCTCATTAGTGCTGACCATCTGCTGTCTCATTTCATTGTCATTCGAATTCAGTCGTAAGATATTCTCATTCATCTTGTTCAATAAAGACATAATTGATGATACAGTGAGATCATCATTTCTGTTAGCTGGAGCATTAGTCGTACTGGTTGATGTGCTATCTTTGGAAAATGTCGTTAATGAGTTTCGTTCTGTTGACTTCCGTTGATTTTGCCTGATTTTGGAAATGCGTTCGATGCATTTGTAGCACATGAATACCGTGTTGTTAGATGATGATAATAGCTTATGTTGAGATAATAAATCGAAACACTTTAAATTGCATTTCTTATCACATAGAAAGCAATTTAGAGTGTACTTGTCCGATGTCCTAGCTGTGAAACAGCTATCCGTACATAAATGGTTGCTCACCATATCGATGATAGGATGTGCTAGCATACGCCGTCGTTGATGTTCGAAAGAGCGAATACAAACGAAATCCAAATCCGAAGCCGCGGGGTTCACATACGCAGAGCTTTCTCCAATGATTTCGATTACTCCTCCAGTCGAATTTTCACTGAATAGCTCTGGACTATGTACACTCCCAACACCGAACGATGATTCTGTAGCTCTGGACTATGTACACTCCCAACACCGAACTATAAGTTATTCGCTTTTCGAAAGTTCCAAATATTATTTAATTCAAAATTCCCACCAGAAGTTTGGCGGCTCGTTAGCTACGACGGCTATGCTATAAAACTGTGTGACAGCTGACGAAACTAATGTTTTGGGTTAAATCAAAACAAAACAAAACAACAATCCAAAAACGAATTTTCCACGAGTAGCAACAGAAAACGTCTCTGGACCTCGACCAATTGTGAAACTCAATAATCACTGATTCAAGAGACAGCACAAACAAGAGACTCAGGTAAGTGGTTTTGGTGTCAACTCACAAGTATTCGTCTGTTTACATTCAAGTTAATTAATGTGTTGATGTACCGGTCAATGAACCGTTAATTCAAAAATATAATTTTGCGATATATTTTTGAGAAATTCGTTCAAATAATAATAAAATATCACTTAATCGCTATGTTAGCTTGTGTGTGGAACATTTAACATTTAACAAATTTAAAATCTACTCACGGCACAGTGATTTTACTACAATTTGTATCAAAATTAGTAAGAGCAATTTGATATACGTCTTTACTACAGAAAATCTTTATAACGGATCAAATCAGATGGTCTTAAAGTTTTATGTGCGAACACAGAATTAGGCTGTCGTAGAATTTCTGTACAGAAATCAGACGGCCGTACAATGAACATGTTTGAACATTAAATTAGGGCGTCGTTGTAAAACTTCTGTACTCGAAGAAACATAAAATTAGGCAGTTGGATTGCCGTGCTGAACAGAAATCAGATCGCAGTGGAAGTCTTTGTTTGAACACAGTAGTAGGATTTCTGCATTCAAAGACAAATCAGATGGCATTAAAGTTTTATGTGTGAACACAGAATTAGGCTGTCGTAGAATTTCTGTACAGAAATCAGACGGCCGTAAAATTCTGTGTTTGAACATAGGATTAGATCGTCGTATGACTTAAGTAATCGAACACAGAAATCAGAAGACCGTGTTCTGTGATCGAATTTAGAATAAGTCTGTCGTAGCAAATCTCTACGTAGAATTTTGTGTTTGAACAAAATTTGTTTAAGCGTGAAATGAAGACCTGTAATATGCAGTTTACTGTAAGCAGTGCTGTAAAATTGCGTGTAGGTTTGTTTTTGATTCAACAAAAGATGATTTGCGATTTATGTTAAAATAACAATCGCAGCAAACGAAACATTTCTTATAATACTGTTATCAGGTAAGTAAAAATGTCTTAGAAATACAGTAAAGAAGAAAGGAGTTGATCTGATTTCAGTTTCATAAAACTGTCTTAGAAATTAAGGATAAGTCGTTAGCGGAGCGAACAAAAATTT
>WJQU01003827.1:0-10456 GCA_029228625.1 Pseudolycoriella hygida
CAATAAATTTGATGATTTAAGTAATAATTTCGCTAGCAAAAGGTATAATTTCGCTGACAAAAGGTAATAATTTCGCTGATAAAAGCAATTATTTCGCTGACAAAAAGCAATAATTTGCGGACCGAAGAATAATTTTGCTGACCAAAAAATAATTTTGCTGACCATAAAAGTAATTTTGCTGACCGTTAAAATAGATGCCTTTTGCAAAATGGCCGGCTCGCTCTACAACGGTAATGGAGAGATCGTCGAAAGAGAGAGAAAGCAGGCTTTCAATAACTTGCAAGACGAATTGCAGGCACTATACGACCGCTTGTAATTTTTTTCTGCACGCTAATTCTGCCAAGGGGGGCTTTGAGTCATTAACTACTTCAGAATTGACGAACCGAGGGGTCCCCACCTTGGTAGACAATCGGCCCTTTTCAGGGCCAATGGGATACACGCAAACAGCCTCCACGCGGCGTATCCTGGATGGGTATGAAAATACTCTACAGATGTTTACATTGTTAAAGCGCCCAATTTCCACTTATACGCGCTTTAACTAAGTGCAAAGAGACACAAACCATGGCCGACCGCCTCAAACGAAACACATATTTATCAATGAGGGGTGGTCCCCTGCTCTGGAGCCTCTTTTAAAAACTTGTAGATACATTTCCGCCAATCGCAACACTTCTGACTTTTTCGATCGATATCCCTCACATCGCTGCTTCAGAAAAGATTTCAAATTATTGTACCCAGAGATGTTTATGTTTTTCTTAACGTTGAGCGTAGTCTTGAGCATTGAAAATATGCTCCATAGGGTTTTCGGACAGTAATTTTCATTAAGCGTTGCAAAATACGCCATCAGCACTTTTTCGTTGATCAAGTTGGTTTTTTTCTTTTCTTCGAACCAATTCATGAAGGCCTCGTATGCTTTTTGATATCTTTGCTTGGAAATTTCTGGTATAAGATTTGCCAGCATTCTTTCCGCTGCCTTTTCTACATCGGAGTCATACTCATCACTTGAACTCATTTTGTTTTGTGTGTTTCACCAGAATATTTTAACGAAACGTTTATTCGCTAAGAAAATTGAGTACAAATCAGCTTTGCCGTGAGTATGTTTTACTTTGTGTATCTTTCACTGCAATTGTGATCGAATTGAAATTTTAAAATGAAAACAAATGTAGAGTGATTTTCATGTTATGGTTTGGTTTCGTCTATTTCGGCATTGAATTGCAGAAAACGTTGTTCCTACCTCGTTTTGTAACTAGATTTTTTCAGCACACGTCCTAAATAGTGTCCACACTCGCCTCTGGCTCGTGCGAACACAATTTAGGACTAACTATTCACAGCTCGGATTTTTTGTGTTTAAAATGTTTTTATAGATATAAAAAGTGAAACAAACAAAAAATCAGGTCACATCTCAGCAACTAGTCATATACAGAGCCCAAAAAAGGGTAAAAAAAATTATTCAAAATCCCTAGCCTTAATCATTTCTAAGCAAGACCTTCTATTGAAACTAAACTGAAAGTAAGCAAACATTATTGTTTACAATGAATTTGACATTAGACAATATTATATGCCCGTACATTTTACTGTGTTAGACGCGACCAATATGACTACTATGAAAAATATTTAAACCAAAATATTAGTTCTTGAAAAGATGTATGCGAGCGGAACAATAAAGAAAGTGTTGTGGTAGGTTGCATATTTGGGTAGAGAGATACCTTATATATCTATCAATTTTTATCGACCGTTGGATCACAATAGTTATTTGGCTGAAGTAGCCATTTTTCTTGATTATAGCGGTCTCGTCATAGTAACAGAATGAAGAATTTTCGAGTTTATGAGATTACTTTGTCATTGTAATGACGCTCAGGTTGAACTCAACTAAAATGTTCAAGAACTCGGCGATCCTAGTTGAGTTCAACCTGAGCGTCATTACAATGACAAAGTAATCTCATTAACTCAAAAATTCTTCATTCTGTTACTATGACGAGACCGCTATAATCAAGAAAAATGGCTACTACAGCCAAATAACTATTGTGGTAGGTTGCATGTCATCCGAATTAGATGAAATTGCAAATCTCATTCTAAATGAGAAAATGGATTTATGATGACAACAAACTTGGAACTGCATACATTTCAAGAGCTTATGTTAATTTTGCTTCTGAATATTCGAATTTGCTTGTCGATTACTTTCTCACTTTTCCAGCAACTCCCTGGGCCATTTGTATGAAAAACCACTTTTTTGGCTGCGGCTCGAAAACGGTCCGATAACTTTTCTTGAAAATTTGCAGGAACCTTCGGCTAAGCATTCTACGCCATATGAGATTTTAAAAAAGGGGGGTACCGGAAGCTCCATGGAAGCTCCCATACAAATCCCATACAAAAGCATATTTTGTATGTGTTTGTGTGTGTATTCAAGGTATGGGTCAAACATGAGCAAAATTTTTAAAATGTGACCTGACGCTGCGGTGATGGAGAAATCGTGGTGGCGGTCAGTGGTGGCCGCCACCGCCAGCTATGGCAGCCGCGCGAGGTGCCGTGTCGCCATAAAAATATTTATGAATGAGGGTTGTAGATGAAATGAGTGTGATCATTTTCGTAGATATAAGTGATGGCCGCCACCGCCAGCTATGGCAGCCGCGAGAGGTGCCGTGGCGCAAAATAAAAATTATAAATGAGGGTTGTAGATGAAGTGACTGTGATCATTTTCGTAGATGTAAGTGGTGTTCTATTAAGAACATTTCGCGGTTCAATTCAAATATTCATATTCGAATTCAACTCTTTCATTGTAATATTTACCATCAGATGGTGTGGCATACGATGGTCAAAACCTAGTTCTAAGTTTACTAGTCGAACCCCCGCCCCTAGGCGCTACGCAGGCTTTATCATTTTCGCTTCAACATTAACGGGTAGGTTACGTAGTCGAAACCCCCGCCCCTAGGGGCTACGCAGGCTTTATTATTTCCGGCTGTTGTCTATTCAGAGAGCCAAAGCAAATAGTTTTTCGTTTCAAATAATGATGCGTAATGTTGAAAGTCGTTATATCACTTCGTTGATATTACCGCTAATAATACTAAAATCCAAATGGGCGAGAAAGGCACTATAAATCAAAACACTTTCTTTGTCGCAAAATTACTCCACTTCCCCCGTATTCCATCTCTCCCGTATTCCACTTCCCTCGTATTCCACGTCCCCCATATTCCACTTCCCCGTATTCCACATTCACCGTATTCAACGTTCACCGTATGCAACGTTCAACGTATTCAACTTTCCCCGTATGCAACGTTCACCGTAATCAACGTGCACCGTATTGCAAGTTCCCCATATTCCACGTTCCCTGTATTCCACTTCCCTCTAATTCCACCTCTCCCGTATTCCACGTTCACCGTATGCAACGTTCCCCGTATTTAATTCAATTTTCCCCGTAATCAACTTTCCCCGTATTCCACGTTCCCCGTATTCCAATTCCCCCGTATTCCACTTCCCCCGTATTCAACGTTCACCGTTTTCCACTTCCACCGTACTCCACTTCCCCCATATTCCACTTCCCCCGTATTCCACTTCCCCCGCATTACATTTCCCCCTTATTCAACGCTCCCCGTATTCCACTTTCCCCGTATTCCACGTTCCCCGTATGCAACGTTCACCGTATGCAACGTTCACCGGATGCAACGTTCACCGTATGCAACGTTCACCGGATGCAACGTTCACCGTATGCAACGTTTATCGTATGTAACACTCACCGTATGCAACGTTCACCGTATGCAACGTTTATCGTATTCCACTTCCCCCGTATTCCACTTCCCCCGTATTCCACTTCCCCCGTATTCAACGTTCCCCGTATTTCAAGTTCCCCGTATTCAGCGTTGCACTTGCTATGTATTCTACTCTGACACTTCCCCGACCAAATCTCTAAGACGACATCTTGACTGACTTTTAGCCGATTTTCAATTATGACCCGTTTTTTACCTGTAACTCCCTTATTTCAGAACAATATCCCACCCCGAAACATGTTTTCTCGACGTTTTGCACCATCCCCAACAAAATATCAAAAATTATTTTTTAAGTATTTTTGTCCATTTTTGCCTCCTTTGATCGACCCTGGGCACCGAACCACTCAATCGATTTTCTCTAAATCGGTATCTCTACCTTCACACTTCCGAAACCTTTCATCTGACACCTCACTGGTCTCATTCCGGCAACTACCGGCCGAGATATTGGTTAATAAGTGATCCAGCTCTGGATAAAATCGCCAAAGAACGACGTATAGCTCGGTAGTATGAAACTTTTTCACCCAACATTGTTCAGCAAATTTGTTGCCCCAAGCCTCCACTGTCGATTGACACTCAAAAACTATTTCTACTTTGTCCAGCTTTGTTCTACTCATCAACATCAACGACTTTCCCGAAGAAACCGAAGGCGTAACTATTCTCATTCAGAAAATACCAAAAATCCAAGATGGCGTCACTTTCACAGGTGGCAGCCATTTTCTTAGGATTCATAAAGATTCTACCCATCAACATCAACAACTTTCCCGAAGAAACCGAAGGCGTAACTATTCTCATTCAGAAAATACCAAAAATCCAAGATGGCGTCACTTTCACAGGTAGCAGTCATTTTCTTAGGATTCATAAAGATGCTACTCACAAAACTCTAAGACTTTGCCGAAGAAACCTCTCGCCCAACGCCCATACATTCCAAGATATTTTTAAAAGCATAAAAATTGACCCAATGTCCAATATAATGAGATCATTTAATCTCATTATTATCGTGGAATACCTTCACTCCAGATATCATCAAATTATTCATTCATGTTCACCACATCCTAACAATAAACGGTCGTTCGTACATATCTAAATCGCGTTTCAAATAAGCAATATGAAAACAACGATTGCACCTTAAGAGCGCGTCAGCTAGAATTTGTCAGAAAAGGTTAGAAAACACTTCAATTTAAACCTATGTCAAATGGCATAGCCGTCGTAATTCTTGAGCCGTACATTTCATACGAAAAGAGCGGGTAATTTTCAAATCGTCTTTTGCCACATCCTAATGCCAATCAGTTGAAAAATATAAATCGGGGCTAAAAGGTTCTATGGAAGACCGGCCAGTTTTATGAAATTACCATATTTACCACGGATATATTACAAATGACACGCAAAAATAAATCATCGAAAAATACTAATTTTGCAATATTTTGTGAGTTTTCGCACATTTGTTAGAAAATGATTTGATGCTACGTATTTCTCTCATCTCTTACCGTTTTTGTGGTTATTTTTTCAGTTGTTGCACAAATCAAGGAAGACGGGACAGACTTGTGCTGCATGCGGAGAGAATTTTTCATAAACTGAACATACAATCGAAATTCCAATCTTTATTTTTTTTGTAAATAAAACGAAAGTATTTACATCACAGTTTTTAGTGAATATGCGACTCTTCACTCCGTGGTAGCCCAGGTTCTCGTACAGGCATGTTTCGCTTCAAGCGAGGATCTACCAACTCTGGTAACAACCAATCATAATAAAATGTTGTGAGCCGATGTTTCATTTTAGAGATGAAAAATTTTTCATCCCGCTCAACTTTTTCCACAAACATTTTGTATTGCGTTGAGGTCCAAATTGCGAAGATACAAATTCTCTTCTCCAATATTTGTAGCTGTCCTTGAATTTGATAAAATATATCATGGCTTCTCTTCAGGCTCCATTTCCCATCCTTATTTTTTTCCATGTATGGCAATTTCACTGTAAACGAATCAATGGAAACAATTCATGACAGAAATAGTAAGTCAGCTTGAGTCATTACAAATCAGCGGTAAGCGACAGCAAACAAAGTTGAAATGAACGAAATTTTCTGATGCAATAACATCAAAAGAAATCAACGTTACGAATCAGTGCGAATTTTTTAGTAAAAACAATTTTTGAGACATAAATTATTTCCCAAACAAGAAGTTGTTTGTATATGTTGTCTAGGTGCTCAGAACTATCGAAAAGAAATAAGAAACTCACTCATTCTGTTTCCATCACAATATCCCAAGCTCATTCAGAGTGAAAGGAATGCATTGGAACGCGACCTTCCAACCCACGACTAATTTATTATTTCACAACAATCTAAAAATTTCGTCAATGAGGTCAAAAATGTGTCGATCGACTTTGGAAAAATTGGGACATATAATGCCGAAAAATTAGAAGAGAAAAGGTACGACATGTAGAAAAATTGGGAAATTTGGCCGAATTGGTCGTTTAGCTTCTTTGTAATACCTCAAAATTTGTTATTAAAATTTTTGGAGCTCACTAACACCCACTCCCCCAATACTAAGAAATGAAAACGCAAATTCACTTACGTAGAGTATCATCGTTGTTAGGATCCTTGGATGAAATGTTTTTTGGGCAGTGTATTTCAATTATGATTTCGTCGTCGATTGTGATTCCCGATGGAGAAGCTGCTAGACACATATTTTCTTGATCGATAAAAACACCACAGTCTCGTATGGCAATTTCCTGTTCTTTTTCAAGTTGTTTCTTAGCTGTTGGCAGGGACTCATTCTTATGCTTTGTTGCTTTGTCTTGTGATATCATTTTCTTGCAAATATGCTCGACTTGCTTCGCCATAACTTTCGATTTGCAAACACTTCCAAAGTTTGATGCCATTAGAACATTGCTCGTAATTGTTTTCCACAGAGTGTTTCGCTCTTTCGTTCGAGTTTGCTCTTCAACGTAGATTCGGTTCTCGTGATTTTGTTTTAGCTTCGTCAAAAAAATTTCTTTCTCATTCTCAAAGTCCTCAGCAGATAAATCTGGTCTTTCACAATTTTCACCGTATCCGGATCCATTTTGCTTTGTATCATTGAAGCGGACAGGACGGATGTGGTTTGCTTTATTCTCTGCTCGTCTGTTTTTCTCACGAAGGGCCTTTTGAAGACGTTTTGACTCAATTTTTTGTGTTAGTGTAGGTGGATCCCGTTGAAAAACTGTCTGATATAGTGTGGTTACGGCTTTTTTAGTGTTGAATTGTACAGCTGCTGCGTGGGCTTTGTATAGGTACGAGTTCGACAAGGCAAAATTAACTCGTTTCCCCCCGACGAATTTCGCCACAATAGAATTGTAATGTTCCGCTATGTTGTTTGTTTCTCCTAGTAAAAGATCTCTCGCGCAATACATTAGTTTGCGGATAGGAGCCGACAATTTTTCATATGCACCGCTCTGCTTCAGTGATGGAATGTGATTAACTTCTTCCTTACAGGTTCCTTTTATGTAGTCTGGGCAGTTGGTATGGTCACCGAAAACGTGGTGAATAACATTACTGATGTCGGACTTGAGAAGTGAGATTTTCTCGCTCTCGTCAATTCGTTCGTTATTGCGGTGTTTGACTGCACAGGCTATACCTTTTCGAATTCTTTCCAAATTATTTACAACATGTTTTGTCAATCCTCTTGGACATCCAGTCACCGACGATTCAAGGAGTTTCCGAAAATTACGAAGAAGATGATTGCAGCATTCATCTTTTTCAATAATTCGATCTCGATATGGTTGCGCCTCCAAAAGTTTGGAATGTGTGCTCGAGTCGCCATCTGCTATAACTTTCATAAAGCGGACGTTGTACATTTCGATGCTTTTTTGAAACCCCTGAACAATGGATCGCCACTCCATGTCCGATGATGGGCCTGTATAGTTCCTGGTGCAGAAGTGGTCGGGTGGTGTGGTGTTTTTATTTTTGTTTCGAACACATATCACGCAATATTTATTGCGGACACCAATCCACAAGACTTTTCCGAATGTCGCTCCTACTATCGCTGCCACACCCGAAAGCGCGTTGTAATTTTTATGGTATGACCTCTTGCACCAACAACCATCAGAAACTACAGTAATGAATGGAATGCCATCTTCTTCGTCTATATCACCACGTGCGATAGCAGCCTGTCGTTCCTCTTCGGCAGCTTCCTTCATTGTCTGTTCAGCTGTTAATTCCCACATTGCACCAACGTCATCATTTAGGCTCTTGAACCTATCTGCACACATAGTTGGTATGTTCAAAATGCTTGTGAATTGCTCCAATTGTGAGTATCCGATCCCTATCATATTGGAAGCCAGTACTGCCGCAGAATTTACGCACAGGGTTTCAGTTGTTTTGACATCTTCGTTGGTCAAAATTGGAAACTTTTTACCACAACTCTTGCATTGAAAGATTAATTTAGACTGAAGGCCATTTCTGACTTCTTTTTTCAGTTCTAAGTCTCGAAATGAACATTCTTCGTAATTGTGATCTGCAGCGTCAGTCAGTTGCTTCAGAAATGAATCTAATTCAACAATTCTTCGCCCATCGATGCTAGAAGCGGCTGGTGCGTCGTTTTGCCCATAAAAATCTTCGAAACAATCCTCGTCTACATCGATCGACTCCATTTCAGCATCAACGTTTGATTCTGTTTCGTGGTCTACTCCTTCATTTGGATCGCGTACCGAATCATTTTCGATTCTCATAAGTCGATCACGTACACGATCTGTGCCCTCAAATTGTGTAACAGCATTCTCTCCTTTGTCGAAAACACCAGCAACGTCGGTATATAAAGTGAGTTCAAGTTCGCAATTTGGATCAGTAGATGGAATGATGTGGTCGTGTTGTGATGAATGTGTAATATTCAAATTGCCCTGTTCCATGTGATTGATTGTTTCACTATACTGACAATTCGAAGGGTCACAATTTGAGATGATTTGTTCGTTTCTTAGAGCGTATTCACCGTTCAAGTTGATTTGTTCTATGCCAGCCGTACGCTTGCTCTCATTCTCACGATTGCATGGAATGTCAGGATAGCAAATTACTTGTTCTGGTACATCAGAGTTGTTTCTTTGTATATCTAGAGTTTGTTCGCATTCAGGATCAACAAACTGAATGAGTTGATCGTGCTCTGGCGAATACGTAACATCATTGAAGTTGACTTGTGCCATGTAAATAATTGGTTCGTTATCGTGATTGCTATTAGAGTCACAATGGGAGATGATTTGTTCGTGTCCGCTCAAGTTGATTTCTTCTACGGCAGCAGCTTGTTCGCAATTATTCAAGCTACTTTCTTCGTGGGCAGCGTCATCAAGAAAGATCATGGTTTGATCTTGTTCTGTCGAATACATACGTCCCTGAAGAGCTAAAGATAGATAGACAAAAATTGAAGACAAACTAAATAACGAAAGTTTCCATATTACCATTTGATTTTTCGTCAATATTTTCAATGAGAACTGTCGAATTTCCATTGTTACAGTCATGGACTGTTGTTTTTTTGCTGTAAGAAAATAAATTCGAAGGTAAAATCCGTATCGAGAGATCTTCCTTTTGAGAGGAAAGAATAAAAATTGCACATAAACATACACAACCACACGCTCACACAAAATTTTTGCGTAATTTTTTATAATTCTAATTTCCAGATCGCTCCTCATGCAAAGTCATTATTTTCGATGCCACCCTAACACCCGAAAAAGACATGGTCGGTACGCCTAAGGAAGTATTTGAGTAAATATTGCCTAAAGGGCAATATTGAAAAACCCGCTCGAAGAAACCGTGTAAAAATTTTTTTTTGAAAGCACAAAATAGAGCACGAATAGAGAAATATGTTCATCTCAATTTTCTCTGCAACGCAATGTAGCAAAAAACAATTTTTTCATCTAGGGTCGACCTAGGGCACTAAGTAGAGGCCTCTGACAAATACTTACATAGACAAAAGCATTTCCCTCATTTTCTCTACAACATAGTGAAAAACTATTTTTTTGTCTAGGGCAGACCTTATGACCGACTAATGGCCATAAGGAAATGCCTCGGACATATAATTCCATAGACAAAAATGTTTCCCTCAATTTGCTCTGCAACATAGCAAAAAACTTTTTTGGATTTGAGTCCTTGGACTTAGCTAGGGCACTAAAACCGAGTCTATGCTCGGGCCATACGTGGTTTTTATACATAACTCGAGTAAATCTTTTCCGATTTTCATAATTTTTTTTTGTTTGAAAGATCTGAGTATGGCCGACAATTTATGGAAGAAACTTTTGTGGATTTGAGTCCTTGGACTTAGCAAGTGGACTAAAACCGAGCTATACAGGGGCCATAAGTGTTTTTTGTACATAACTCGAGTCAATCTTTTCCGATTTTCAAAATTTCTTTTTTTGTTTGAACGATCTGGGCATGGCCGACAATTTATGGAAGAAAGTTTCTTGGATTTGATTCCTTGGACTTAGCTAGGGCGCTAAGAACGAGTCTATGCAGGGGCCATAAGGGTTTTTCGTACATAACTCGAGTAAATCTTTTCCGATTTTCATAATTTTTTTTTTGTTTGAAAGATCTGGGCATGGCCGACAATTTGTGGAAGAAACTTTTTTGAATTTGAGTCCTTGGACTTAGCTAAGGCACTAAAACCGAGTCTATGCTCGGGCCATACGTGTTTTTTGTACATAACTCGAGTAAATCTTTTCCGATTTTCATAATTTTTTTTTTGTTT
>WJQU01003831.1:0-24708 GCA_029228625.1 Pseudolycoriella hygida
GAAGAAACCAACTGTCTAGCTATTCTAATGCAGAAAGATAGCAAAAATCCAAGATGGCGTCACTTTGACAGGTGGCAGCCATTTTCTTAGGATTCATAAAGATGCTACTCATCAATATCAACAACTTTCCCGAAGAAACCAACTGCCTAAAAACACAAAAAAAAAAAATTTTAAATTATATCAAGAAAAAATTTCAATTGAAATCTAGGTAGCATAATGGTTTTTTTGCTATAAAAGGAAATGCAAAACCGTATTTTAAAAGGGAAGGTTGTACTGAATGACGTATAGGGTTTTTGACTAAAGACGCCATCTATTGGAATCAATAATAAACTACATCAGGCGCCAAGGTGACAGCGCCTACGTCACAGTAATTTTTGCACAATTTTCAAACGATGTTACGTTACTTGAGAAGAATCTGGACAGAGTCAATTCCACAACACCATTTATTTATTACTCTTTACTTCTTACGGAATCATATTTTATTTCTTTTGTAACTCAACGCTTCAAATAATTTTACAAGGAATTCTTCTTTTATAAGATTCGGTTGGACCATCTATTTCATGAAGACGGGAGCAGAAATTATTTCTTTGATGGAATCGAACCAGCGACTATTTTCGCGAATTTCCCGAAATTTATCGAAAAACTCGCGAAGAAAAGCCCTGAATCAAACATCCCCAACCATTTCTCGACCCCAAGTAATGCACCATTTGACTTTAGACAATAGGAAAAATTCGAAGCATCGAAGTATCAGGTTCCGAATTAGTGGACAACACACGCGTGTGTAAATTGCAAAAAAAGGAAAAGGAAAATCGTAAGGATAAAAACGCACATTACACTAGTCTACAGGGGTTTTGTATCTTTCCTGTCTGCCATTGCCAAATGTCAGGCTTAGTGTGCTGTTGTAGAATATGGCCTAGTTGAGTGTCCATCACCCCTGAAAATAGAGTAATTGGGGTCCAAAGAAAAATGTAAGGACATTTTCATTTAGTCATTATTATATGTTACTCAAGTTATATGTAACGTTAGTATGTACGGGTAACTAGTGAAGGGTAACGAAGTTTCCAATTACAAATATTTTCCGAAAGAGAGAGACCAAATCTCGTCAGAATTAGAAAATTTTTGATGAGGTGCTTGTTTTGTCAGAAGACGAGTATATGAAAAAAGTCGAAAATTATATAGTTTTTGCTATACTGTTTTCATGCACCGTCTTTCGACAAAACAAACACCTTATCAAAAATTTACCAATTCTGACAAGATTTGGTCTCTCTCTCTCGAAAAATATTTGGAATGGAAACTTCGATTACCATAGTTAGAAATTACGCCCTCTTCCAACCATGGCCAAAACGTCAGAAAAAATTCACTTTTCTGATCCATACAGAATCCATCATAATATATAAGATTTATCTCAATATTAGTATAGGTTTGTAGGCCCGACTATGCACTAGTAACCCGTACATACTAACGTTACATATAACTTGAGTAACATATAATAATGACTAAATGAAAATGTCCTTACATTTTTCTTTGGACCCCAATTACTCTACTTTCAGGGGTGATGGACACTCAACTAGGCAATATTCTGCAACAGCACACTAAGCCTAACATTGGGCAATGACAGACAGGAAAGATACAAAACCTCTGTAGACTAGTGTTATCGCATGCGAATAGGAAGTAAGTGTAGTCCGTTTGCACCAGCACTAGCCGAAATTGTATTTATTTACTACAGAAAGTTTTATTTTCCTTTACTCATATTAATAATATTTAGAAAAAGCAATTTGCAGAGCTTTGACTTTTAGTATCCGATTGCACTTTCGGCAAGTCGTAAAACACGTTGCCTGTAATTAAAAAAGAAGAAAAAAACATGGAAGTCTCTTTATCTTATGCAATTCACCTTATTCAAAAAATTTTTTTTTTTGCATTGTAGCAACGAAGCTCCATTGCCCTACTATTACGAGGATCAACCAGCTCCTTCAGCAAAGCCTCATTGTAAAAATATACAAGTTTGCCCTTCATTTCTTTTTCCCAGAACTCGTCGTCTCTCGACATTTCCAGAACTTCATAAACGTCTCCACCCAAATAAATCATGTGGTATGCAGTCCGTCTATTCGCTATGTGCAATTGGCCTTGAATCTCGAAATACCAACGGCTTTTATGATTTACTCGTCTTTCAAATGGTGTACCAGCCCAAATCGGAATGCTTTTAATTACGTCGATCATGCATTTTCCGAATTCTTTTTTGGGGCATTTCACAACAACAATTGCATCCTCGCCATACAGCCTGAACGGCGATGCCCCTGAAAGTTATGATTTCAGCGCAAAGTTCAACGAAATATTATAGCACAGGAGTGAAAAATGAAGAATATTGACTCGGGTGGTTTTTATGTGCGGTCGAAATTCGATAACCATAGGAGCGCCTACGACGCGACGGAGGAATGCATAGAAGCGTTTCTTCCGATGCCTGATGGGAAGTGGGCTAGTGAATCGCTAAACATCAGGGGACGCATCAACCGGGTGGTGGGCCTCGGTGAGGAGACAAGCGTACACATAACATGCGAATAGCCAGTTTTCTTTAATGCCGCTCCGGACTGGTTCCTGGTGGGGACACGGGAGACTTTCGACTACATGATGAACGGGTAAAGAAACAAAGGATCACGAGATCTGTGTTTCATGGACCTGAAATGGACTGACCCAATCTGATAAATCTTAAAAAACCATCATGGTCAATGTCCAACAATTTTTATTTTCTGCTATTTTATATTTAGATGAGCGAAATACGTACACTTTCTATCTTGTTGCGCGAAAAAACTCAGATCGACAATCAATCGACAATCGGTAAGAAGGTAAGAGAAATAAAAAATCATTGAAATCTTTCAAGCAATGAATAATTACTCCTGCTGCTGAACACTAAACTACTGTCACAATAAAATAATAAAAGAATTGGAAATACTGAGGAAACAATAAATTAGAAGATAAAGTATAATTTTGAGTTTGCTGCTTTTTGTCGACCTGGATATCAAAACAATTGGCGGCAAAAGTTGCGAAAATGGCGCGAAAAGTGCATACTTCTTGCAGACACTATTTTAGGGGAAATAATTTAATCAAATTTCCAATTTTTAAAATGATTTCAGAAACCTAAAAATGGAAAAATTTCTCAAAAAAATTGAAAAAACATTGAATGAAAGAGAGTCCATGCTTTTTTTTTAAAATCGATGCATGCAACTCGCCATACCACAAAAAAAATGCCTGTGTTGCCTTTGAATGCAAAAAGGCTTTTTTAGAGGGTTTGAGGTTTTCAGTATGAGCCTGAGGCCAGGCGGGGTGTTCTGAAGTTTCACGATCTAAGAAAGCTTTTTGCTAAGCTGGAAAGAGGCAAATCGTGTTATTGCAGAACTACTGAAGGAATCAACGACGTGCAAATTTTCAAAAATACCTAGAAACGACAACTCTTCGTCTATAAAGATGCCACATGTGTCAATTGTTTCGTGTGGATATAAACCTGAAAAGATTGCCAAGGCTTCAAGCTCGTACACTCGTTGGTGCCGCAAATCGGCTGTGTTTGCGAATCGAATATTTTGATACAAAATGTCTTCAACAATGTTACTGTAACTAGCACGGCTCCGGGCTTTAAGGATCCGACCAAAATATGATGTTGTCAATAGCAACCGTCTGACCTCAGCCCACTTAACCGAGTGATGCTGTGCACGGGTTTCAGATAGAATATCTTTACGATTGGCCTGGTTTTCTATAAGACGTTGGAAAAATCGTGTTCGCGCAATGTCGAACTGCGCTGGCGTCATATCGAGATCCTCGTGACCATCACCATAATGGATTTTTTTCTTTTTCTTTTTACTCGGAGGCTCGTCAGAGGTATATGTTTTCGGTTTTTCTTTTCTTGCTACAGCATTTTTGTTGCATTTTCGTTTCCTGTCGCCTTCCATTTTTTTACACAATTGGCTGCTCGCTCCAAAAATGAATTCTTCAATCCTAGACCCTGAGCAACCGTTAGTGTTATACTGTACAACGGCAATGTTGGTTCTCAGTTTATACGATCCGGCTAGTGAGTTACAGATACGTTTTCCAGCTACAAGTTTAGTTCTTCAATTACTTCTGAAATAAAGCAAACAATGTTTGCAAGACAATTATTTCTTACCTAAAGACTTCGCAATTAGACTATTAAACCCTTCGACTTTGTTCGTACAGTAACCAGCAAGCAAACTCCTCACATTATTTCCGAAATAGGACTGGCATAAGTCGAGAACGTCATAATATACGCCGGTCTCTTTTAATTCTTTCAGAGTTTTGAGAGCTCCAGGATCTGTATTTCTTTTGCAAAAATACTTTGCGCACTCATTATGCACTCCCAAATAATGTAGAAACGCATTCATCACATCTTTTTCAAGTTTTAGACATTTTTCTGAGAGGTCAACATCTGAGTTCTTCCAATACTTCGCTGCTAATCGGATACCTTTACATATATTTCTACCTACATCAGATGAAACCAAATTTAACCAAAATTTGCAAAATATTTCCCTACAAACAGGAGTCTTCTGCATGTTTTAGTTTATTTTCATAAAGTTTCTTTACAATGTTAAATATAAAACATTTCGCTCAAATTTCTCGATTCTTGAATTGTCCCTAAAATTGAAGCAGCATTACCTTTTTGTATAGCGACACTCACGCGTTGAATCAAATAACATGTCGATCGATTTTCATTCGACACATTTGAAATTTTTCTGCCAATTTTCCGAATCAATTCGAGACCAGCTTTCCCTATGACACCTGATGTTTCCGAAGCGACCGGCACGAAAATGAATTGATGTAAAAGTTCATTGTAATGTGTGATTTTATCTCTTTCTGCTTTACTCGATGCGGAACCAACTTGTTTTGATGTAGAATTTAAGTAAGATGGAGCAAACGTGTCAACACATGTGAAATCCCAAAGCAACGAACGTCCTCTGGCCCATGGAACAAAACTCATCCCATCAGGCTTCTTTCCATCAGGACGAGAACAGCCTGGTGGTTCTAAAATTGATGGTATTTCGGCTGATTTAAGGGCTCGATGTATCAAATAGTTCACTGCTGCATGTCGGGATCTTGTGCCTTTCGCTTTTGAACATGAAAGACCATGGTGGGCATACTTCGTAACCTTTTCTCCACATATACAAGTGTGTGGCTGAACAATCGGTGCTCCTAAACGTAACGATGCTGCGATTCTGAATTCTTCGTTTGTCAAATGAGTTCCAAGCTGTGGCGATGGTAGTGCCTGCAACCACGCACCGGATTCAGAAATAGAATTCGCCAAAAGTCTTGCTTTGTTTACCAATGTGTTTGTTGAATCATTGATTGAATCAATTTTCGAATCAATTTCATGCGACTCCCAAACTCTCTGAATATTTCTGAAAATTTCCTCCGGCAGGTCACCATATGTATTGCTCCAAAATTCTTCGGCCTCCGAAATAGCTGGATCAAGCAGTCGGTGTGGTTCAAGTAACAGTTCATCCAGTAAATCAGAAACGTTGTAAATTGAAGATAAAAAACATGGTAACGCTATTTCACTTGCATGTCTGATGCCGATTCCTCCTTTCTTTATCGGTAATGATGATTCAAGCCAAGCAGTGGGTGTCAATTGAATGTTCAAAATTGATTCGAGGGATTCTTTTAGTGCTTCATCATAACGCTCTAGACCACCAATATTTTGCCACATTGGATTTCCTCGTAAAAAGAAAATCAGCCGTGGAGTCGTTACAGATGTTCGTAACAGGAAGTAAGCGCTATGAGCACTGATTTTCTTTAGCTTTTCTGTTAATTTTTGAAGGTCAACAATTTTCTTGTCCAAACAAACGACAGCAGATTCTTTATTGAGCGGACTTCCAAGAAGAAATGCGTTACTATTCTGTATCTCTTGAATTCCGGGAGATACACCTTGAAAAAGTAGGACCGTTTTTCTTTTCTGTTCAGTGGAATACTCGCCTAACACTGAAATTTCACATTTTCGATGGTTCAGTTCTAGTCCGATTTCTTTTGCTTTTTTGATTATTACATTGAAAGCTTCCAAAACGACGTTAGGGTCACCTGCAATGGTACCATCATCTAGGTACCATAAGTTCAATTCCAAGTTTAAACCTTGCAGGACCGTAACTATCTTCTGTATGGTAAGGCAGAACAATGCTGGACCAAGAGGGTCACCCTGTTGAACACCTCTACGTGAGAGAATCAAATGCTCTCCGTAATAAACGTTAGTTGGAAACTTGTAACATTGTTCTGCAAACTTTTAGTGGGATTATGTCAGGATGTACCTAAAATTTTCTCGACTTTTAATACGGTCTGATTTGTTCGTGCGTCAGGTACTTTTACGTTAGCTCTTGCAGATTGATCCAGGAAAAGAATGAGAGAAAGAGAAAGTTTGATGATAGAATGGAATAAAATAGCTGTGGCAAACAGAATACAAGTGGCAAACTTTTAGGTATATGAAATTACGTCCGCATTGGATCCGAAATTGCCGAAAGGTCGATATTGAAAAATCCGTCCGAGGAGACGGTATAAAGAAACCCTTCCAAATCATTATACGAGTAGAACATACAAATTGTTCAAAAACATTATTTCAACAGAAACTTTTTCAACCGACCTAGAGCACTTAGGTGAGGCCTCAGATCCATACTTTCATGGACATATGGACAAAAATGTTCCCCTCCAGTTGAGCTTACACTAAGGACCCTACAACCCGAATCGCTCAACCGATTTTCAATAATTGAATTTTCGTGATTTTCTGAAGTTCATCTTTCATTCAAAACGTTGATTTCGAGATTTCGCAGAGATACGAGTCAAAAAGTTTCACCAACCTTCAAAAAACTACGTTTTTGACCACTTTTTCGTTCGTAACTTCGAAATTTCTTCAACGATATTGCCCAAACTCAATTCCGTAATCAGTTTTTCGATTCGATTTTCAGGAAAAGAAAGGTTTTTGGAAATCGGATAAGATTTACGCATTTTGTGTAGAAAAAACTCGTTGGGTCATGGTAGATACTCAGGCCAAGAGCTTACAATAAAAAAATTTTCTTCCATAAAATGTAGGGTATTCTTATATCTTTCGATCAAAAAAACATTTTTGAAAAGCGGAAAAGATTTACTCGAGTTATGGCGGCCCAAGCTCAGCAGCCCTGGGGCCGAAAAAGTCCAAATTCAATCCCATAAAAGATTTTTCGATTTTCAGTGGAAAAAAGAATTCCAAAATCGGTCAACATTTACTCGAGTTATCGTGTTGACTTTCTGTTGACTTCTTTTTAGACCCCGAAAAGTGAGGAGTCCTGACCGTAAGAGGCTGTTCTTATATTATATCACGCTCTAGAGGGAGGGTGTCTAGGAGGGTGATGGGCACAAAGTTTCTGTGGAATCTTTGGGAAATATTGCGTGACAGGGACAGAGGGAGGGGGGTACAGCCAGTCTTTTAAAACAGATGGACATCACGATACCGATACCGATGGGTCATGCAAATGCACAACCAGAAATCAACAACTCAGTCAGTGTATTAAATTATGAAATAAAACCAAAGTCTTAACGTTGTGTTAGAAAAATATGTATGAAATGAATTGATGTTCTCGAATTCATCTCATATTAAATTACCTATTTCAACTGTTAAAAGTTTCCATCCTTTGAGATTTACCTTCGCTTTAAACTGTTTGAGGAAATTACGAAACAAATGATTAACGCACTCAAATTTTTCGATTAATATGTGTGGATCTTTGTATAAATTCGAATCTCTGAATGCTTTGTATGTACTTGAGTCACCGTCTCCAACGTACTTGTTGAAACGTGCTCCCATCTCAGCACAATGCTTGAATCCTTCAACTAAAATTTTCGTTTCCATGCTACTGGATGGTCCGACATAATTCATTGTGCATTTATGTTTACGAGGAGGAGTCGTTTTTGATTGGGCTAATTTACAAATGTGACAATATTTTTGTTTCACTCCTGAGTAAACGATCTTCTGGGTTCTGATTCCAATGATTGCTGCACATCCTGACAATGAAGAGAAGTTTTTCGTGTAAGATCTTTTTCCCCAACTTCCATCGATTTCCACAGCAATTAATGCGTTACCAGCTGAATCTACCTCATTACTTTCTTTGGCTAGTCTAATTTCTTCAGCCAGAGCTTCCGCCTCAAGCTGTTTGGAAAGTTTAAGATACGCATCTTGAAGTTGTTTTTCATATTTGTGGTATGTTGTATAGCTCATAACCGGGACATTTAAATGAGCTAGAAACTCTTGAAGATGGTAATATCCCAGTCCCACTGACGTGATACCAACAATCGATGACATATTAATGCTTTCGGTATCATCGTTGTCTCGACAAGAATCAATTTTAATTCTGTTTCCACAATTGACACAACCAAAAACAAATGTGGACCTCAGCCCTCTTCTCAGTTCCTTCAAGAAAATCAATTTCCCAAGTTCACAAAGAGGACACTCATATTTTTTGAGCTGGGTCATTTGTTGGAAAATGTAATCAACGTCGACAATACGTCGTCCAATAATTTATTGATTATTCTAAAAATAGAATTTTCGTAAAAAGGTACTACAACAGCATGTGTTTGCGAATATTCTCACCCGATGCTTTTCCAACTGTTCTTCAAAAATGGCAGGTACATCTTCGTTCTAAGTGAATAATTTTTTGTTACTTTAAATTTATATTTACAGGCATGGCAAAATAGCACTTTTACATTTTTTTGAAACAAAAAAGTTCTAGGAAATGTAAAAATAAATCAAAAGCTATTTTGCCACGCCTGTATATTGGAAACAATTCTACGGTCACAAAAAAGCTTACTAGAATATTGGTGGTTCTTCGGTAACCTTAATCGACCATCTCTAAGTATCTTTAAAGTAAAATATTCACACCATCTACCCACACTATCAATTTTGTGTTATAGACAAGCGCTGACGCATCTGAGGGAGAGACGGGGTTGTCGAACGGCGTGCAAAAGTATGGGCAGAATTTCATTATTAAAAAAAAAAGTTAAAAAGTCCTGGTCGGTCGCGTTTTATGCGGTA
The DNA here is from genome assembly GCA_029228625.1 of Pseudolycoriella hygida. NCBI lineage: Eukaryota > Metazoa > Arthropoda > Insecta > Diptera > Sciaridae > Pseudolycoriella > Pseudolycoriella hygida. The sequence goes on from WJQU01003831.1 coordinate 9,044, forward strand.
TGCGATAACGTGTTTTTATGCTGTATGATGATTGCATAGCAAATTAAAAGCAGTCGGTCCTCGTTTGTGCGGTATACCACCGAGTGACGTATAAACATAGAAAATCCTTTTGTTCTCAAATAATAATTCTTTGAAAAGAAAATCAAAGTTCTCAGAAAATTCTCAAAAAACCCTTCCAATCCATGAAAATCAAAGTAAATCCTTCAATTCATTAGAAATCCTCAAAAAGGTAAAGAAAAACCTTGGTAATACTCCGAAAATCCTTGGAAATCCTCTGAGGATTTCCTTTCAGAAAAATCTTTTTCATCCAAAATATAGGATTACACACACATACAACCATTGGTGTGTTAGCGACGCTACCCATTAGCGGTTTTCGTAATGTTGTAGCAGCGTTCCAACTTCATTAACTAGTACATAGAAAATAACCACAATCTACAGGAACACCAACATGTATATTTTCTTCAAGTCAAAATAAAAACAGAGTGAAGAGCTAAGTTATTCGACATCAGTCTGCTCACGGAGCGGCGTGTGTATTTTCTTGACAGCTCATGTGTCAGGTGCGTCATTTACTTATTGAAAAGGAAAAGTTCACTGAGATCCCACAATGGCTAACCTCCTTTTCAACATGAAATTTTATAAAAATCGAAAAAGCTGTGTAGTAGATCGATAGGGTAGTGTCTGACCGTATATGAACCGAGATGGGAGTTCGGAGTCATATGCCAACTGTCTATCTATCAAGTGGACTTTTAAGCGCCCTGGAACTGAATCTCTTCGGATAGTTGCTTAATCAAAGATGATTGATTGACTTGATGATTGGTCTGCGAGTCATCAGGGAAACCTAACAGCTGTAGCGACGACCCCAGCGACGAAAGAAGAATCATTGGGATTCACGCACTGGCCGAGGATCGGAGCGAATGGAGATGGTAAGTAGTCAGCAAAAACTCGTTTGGGTTAGAAAGGTTGATGAGCAAGTAGGTTCTATCATCTATAGCACAATCATTGAAATATAAAGTGGCATTACTCTGAAGAATGTACATAGGAAGAATGACATAAACACACCTCTAAAAGATTTTCATCCGTGTTACTTAGAAGCACCTCGTGGCTTGTGATTTCAATTGATCCACTAGCATCAAAATTAGTCGATATCGAAGTGTCCTCATCCAAAACTGGATTATTTGGGTCATATAAGTATTCATAATCGGTGTAATCTATGACCGCACTCGATTCGTTCTGAAGAAAGTTCACAACAGTAGAAAAAGTTGAATTATTGAGGAAAGAAATATACCTCTAATAAAGTTGCGTCTGTGTTGCTAGCTAGCTCGTCTAGTGCCGCGATTTCAATTGAGCAACTAGCATCAAAATTGGTCGAAATCGAAGTGTCCGCATCAAAAACACGATTAGACGGGTCAAATAAGTATTCATAATCGGTGGGGTCATAGATTGCATTCTGCAGAAAGTACACAAGAAGAACAGAAATAGTTAAATTATTGAGTACAGAAGTATACCTCTAATAGATTTGCATCTGTGTTGCAAGTAAGCTCGTCGTGGACTGTGATTTCAATTGAGTCACTGGCATCACACGAAGTGTTCACATCCAAAACAAAATTAGGCGGGTCCTGAGAAGTGTTAGAACACTGATAAATTCTATAGGAAAAGATTAACATTACCTCTACCAGTTCGTAAAATAGCAAGTATGCGGAACGCTCTGAAACCATATTTGAACTTACTTCACGAACACAACGGTCATCGAACTCGTAAAAAACATTTTTCGTCGTATTAATGAAGGTATTGTAGTGACCAATGTGACGAGCCTCTCCAAAGTGGTTAATTGCAGCCATTAGTCTATATTTCCAGTTCGTGGCTTGAGGGTGTAAGAAATATTTTTTCAGGCTAACTTCTAACGAAATTTCGATTTCCGTATTTATTTTTTTGCCTCGATTGGAAAATCTTATTAAGTGTATGCATAAACACTGAGGCGCTGATAATAAAAACTGTTTTTTTTTTTAACTATTGCGCGTGCTGTACAAGTTTCGCACACAAATTCAACATCGTCATGGTTAAAATAAGAGTCCAAAGCAGCCTGTACGGAACGATTTCCTTGCAAATGCAGGGAAAAGTCTGCGATTTCCGAAGTGGACTCATGTATAACACCACAAGCAGTGCAATTAACTTCTGCTATTAAATTGGCAGAAAAAGTATTAACAAGCCAACTTGCAGAATGTGTTGTCCCAGTTCCTCAAAAAGTAAAACCAAAAACTCGTGTGAATCTTGTTGTTCACCATTTAACAAATACTGTAAACGATCGTTTGATTGCTGGAGAGCACCGTAAAGTTGATATGGATTACAGGGTGCCCGTTTCGATTGTGTTACATTGAAAAGATTGAATAATTCGCATGTAGAGCAATTTCGAATTTGACATTGTTCTTTGTGTTTATTATCTTTCAGGAGTGTTTGAATTATGGGTATGTGGAATAAAGCTTGTAAAGTTGCATTAAAAAAGCAGTTGTTACGCTTGTTCATCAAGCCACAGCCAATGTTGAAATGCTAAAAACAATGTGAAAACAAAAGTTCATCTCTTACGAAATATGAAATTCATTTTTCGGCTGATATGTTTCGATGTTCAGCTTCTCTCAATTTTTTGCCGAGAATATTCATCTTCAAAAGTTCTCACCTCAGTCATTTAGTATACGATTTCCAAATTCTTCAGTAAAAACAAAAAACCAAATCAATTTCTGTTCGAAACTTTTCAGATCGCACTTCATTGAAAATGACTACTGTGTTTTCTACATAAAATTTATTGATAAAGGCTACATTGTTTTTGAGGATACGTTTAGGATCTATTTGCAACTATCGGGGCGTTATTTTACGGACAATATTAAACACGGAACCCAGGTGGATAACAAAACTCGGGAATTTTGCCTTTACAAATTATTACGAAAACTATTACAAAACTAGGGAATTTTCCCTTCTAAGAAATGCCACTAAAACCACAACTTCTTCAACAGCATATCGAAAGTTCTTTTGAGCCTCCGTGGATGCACCTGCTTTCACAGACGAAAAGGTTGCAAAGCCTCACTTCTTTCTGCAACATTGCAAAAATATTTTTCTGGTAAAATCGACCCAGAACCCTATGAAGAGGTATCCGCCCAAATTCCGTCACAAAAAAAAAATAGTAATGGAGGCCTTGGTACACTTCCATATAGTTACGAATGACGGACGAAATCATCGTCAGTGCAAACAAAGAGGATGGACAAGGACATTATTACCCTACGTGAAAACGCGGACGATATATTCAACAGGGTGATATTTCCCCTCGCCACTGTCTGTCAAGTTGAAGAATCAAACACCGATCAAAATTTCATTCCTCAGCGAGATAAGAAGAGAAACCCCCACTACATCCTTTTATCGCCTGTTCCCTAAAACAAGCAACCGCCATCACCACAGAAAACACCGCCAAAAATGACTATATTCCTCCATAAACACCAATCTTTTCTGATAATTAATTTATGTGCCTCCGAAATCGGAGACTAAAAGTCAAAACTCTGCAATGTCATAGAGATTTACGGCATTATCATCTAAATATACAGGGCTTTTCATAAGAAAGGCCCCTTATGTATATTTTGTTTCTCGGCCTCGAGGACGGCCATTTCGGGACCAATCGAATTGATTGCACCCCAGAAGAACGCTATGTTCTTCTTGATGTTATTTGTTGTAGAACAGAGATTCATCCGTCATCTGTTGAGCAGCGCGTCGACCACGTTTCTAGTCACCGTTGTCGTCGATGTCCACACCAACATCGTAAACTGCGCCCAGTCGGCGATTTCTGATGTCTTCAGCATTCTCAGGCACGGTTGTCTTGGATGTTACGATGGATGCGCTGGTCGGCCGATGAAATGCCGCATTCTTTGAAATGTTCATGCCAACGTATTTGCCATAGATGGAAAGTCCAAAATATAAGATATTTCGTGAGGCGTTGGTGTCACGGTTCAACCACAGCTTGTCTTTGGTTTTGGTGGTATTTTGAGCGTATGTTATGGACTGTAGCTCTTTGCGGTGTTGTCGGCGGAGTTTGTCTGCATCTGTCCAACGGTCGATCCTGTTCATTTTCACTCTTTCAGCCCTTTGGTTTTGGGTGGGTTTCGGATAGTCCATTGCGATCTGCAACATTTCGGTGCGAATTTGCCGTTTTTTTCGGTACGTCGATACCAAATTTGCTAACACGGAATCGTCGGCTGGCTTGCAATTATTGCATAATTTAAGCCTGTCCTTCGACGACTCAACATTGTTTAGGTCCTTATAGCATCGACTGCATTTTTTTGTGGAGCAATATTCACCTATTTTCGCATCCACCAAGGTGTTTGGAATTTGTTTTATGAATGGAACAATTTGCTTTGCGCCTGGCGACCGCATGATTCCCTTGACAGTCGAATTGGACGGCGTTGTACAGTTGCCGATGAAAATTAGGTGGCACTTTTTTTCCCTCAATCGTTCACCCGTACTGTGCACATCTTTCACGCCGACGATTTCTGCTGCCATTTTCGACATTATCTTTTGCGTCGATCGAAATTTGTCGTATTATATGTTCGTTACCGGTTTCTGCATGTACGCATTTGTAGCTCGTCCGAACCATTTCATTCTCGATTCCAGAAATTTCATAAAATCGGAATTCTTTTGCGACGGTTCATCGCCGCCACCTTGTTGTCGGTCTTCCTGATATTATGCGTCAAATTTGCCAAGAATTTTTTTGTGTTTACGTCGACGTCTGTGAAAGCCTGTAACGGAAGAAGAAAAATTCGATTAGTCACATAAATGAACATAATGATAAAGTGAAGTAAATATACTTACCAGCATTGTAATGATAATTCTTCGATTTATGCAGGATGTTCGACTCGTGGATTTCGTATGTTTCAGGTGTTATCTGATGCCACGTGCGGCGCACCGTTGATGCGATATTCCTCATACCTAAGTCGACGCCACAGACGTTCAAATCCTTTAAGTGGGTGATTTGTTTCAACCTGTTGACAAGTGTTGCGTTGGTTATTTCGGTTTCGTCGTCGTCGACTTCGGATTCGGAATCGGAATCTGAATCAGTATCGGTAGCTGATTTGCGTTTTCTACTCCTTGCCGCTTCCATCACATCCTCTTTGGTCATGAGTCTGTCGGGTTTGATGCGGCACAATTGTACAGAAACGTCGACCCCATTGGTTGTAATTCGTTCTCCAAATTTTTTTGTTTGTGTTTCGAACTTTTGAAGATTGAACAGGAAATACCAAAAAGGATGTGTCGTTTTCGTATTTGCGTTTTTTGTGTCGTTCTCCAGTTCCAGAAATTCCGCTTGATTCATTTTTTTGTGGAACTGTGGAAGGTCCTTGACTACGTCATACAATGATTTCGTGTCGATGGCAAAATGTTTACGGTGGAAATCGTGTTGCGGCACTACGACGAAGTTCTTTAGTTTAGCGTAGTGTATTGCCTCGGGGTCGATTTCTCGTTTGTTTCGGCGGCGACTCTTCTTTTTCGGAAGACGACGATTTTGGGGATTGATTTGCGGTAGCTGCTGTGGATGTTCGGTGTCGCCTTTTGTCCGTTTGCGTTTCCGTTTTCGTTTCTTTTTCGGTATTAATCCGGCTTCTACCATTTTTTGGTGGCGCATTGCTTCGCTACGATTTGCATTGAATTCGGAAATCCAATGTTGCAGACGCACCATAGCCGGCACCATTTGGAACCAAATTAGACGCGGACCGTTGCTTTACGTCTTCTTCTTCTTCGTTTTTTTCATAGTCGATGGTGTTGTCGCTGGTTTTTCCGTTTTCCTTTTTTTCGCTCTGCTACGTTTTGGTTTGGCGCTGACGTCGTCGTCCTTCTGGTAGTCGTAGCTCAAACGTGCGAAATACGCACCACCTTCACGATTGAATTCGGGAAATTTGCAAATCTTTTGTAGTTCCAATATCAAATGGTGTTGCACCATCGCTGGCTTAATGCATTCCGGATGCAATGTCCGGATCGAAAAGAAATTTCATGGTGTGATAGATGTTTTCAGCAATAACTTTACGGTTATCTTTACCACGCACTTCTTTGTTTTTTTTGCCGTTGCACAACATAAAGTGGAACCAGTTTTTAAGTCGCTTATACAAATGCGTCGTAATGTTCGTTCTGAAGTTCGTTCGGAATGTGTCGGCGATGCAATTCCAAGCGTTCTGAGACCATTCCTCGAATTCTGTGTCGATGTCGTATTTTTTGCATAAATTGAAGAAAACGTCGTCGTCAATTTTCTCGAAAGACAGTTTTGCCGCTGTGGCGGCGCCAACACTTTTCGGCATTCTTTTTGCGGTGGCATTGCTCAAGCCGGAATTTGCCGTATTGCGTTTGAACGTTTTGAATTTCAACAGAATCGATTGCCAGCCCACTTCCTTTCTAAATACGTCGTCCACTTCATCGTCGTCTTCAGTGGTCCGAATAACGTCGTATATTTTGTAGTACACGAGGCTGGTGAATAAAATTGCCAGTTTGGACAATTCGATTGATTTGTTATCGAGAACCGCGAGGATCTGATCATTCACTTGCTGTTGCTGATTTTCGTTACCATCATCGACAAGCGATTTACCGTCGACCAATAGCGAACGTAGCTTCAATTTCACTGTTGACATGTCATATCTACTATTAGCATTTTGAATCTTCCGCCAATTGTTTGTTTCGCTGTCGACCGGTTTCTGCAAATCATGTTGGCCGTGCTCTTTTCGAAAATGATTTTTAAGATTGAGAAACGACGAGAAATCAGCTCGGCAACCTTCGAACGGGCATACGAATCGTTTCTGTTGTTTTTTAAATTTGTTACCAAGAAAACTGACATCAACATCAGTTAATCGTATTATTGCTTGGCAGCCACCACTTTCAGCAGACTGTGGTAATGCTTTTCGTTTTCCCACCAGCGATTCCTTCACAGCGGCCGATGATGTTGATGGCTCTGGTGATGCTTTGCGTTGTTTACGAGACGGCGGTTTTACGGATTGCTGTGGCGGCGGAACACCCAATGAAAGTTTACTAACTACATGAGATGCGGATGGTCGATGACTGATGGTTGATAACTTATCTGAAAATTCATAAAGTCAGAAACAATTTCGCAGCCAAGCAGATACAACGTTAGACTTACTGGCAATCGACGTACTGGCAACGGACTGGTTACCATTTGACTTCGAGGATTTAGACTTTGAGGAAACGTCTATGGAGTCCTCTGAAGTTGATGATAATGTACGTTTATTTTTATTCTTTTCCGGTACCTCTTTATGTAAAGAGTTTGAAAGAATTTCGCTTTTGCTGGTTGCTAACTGATGGAGCTTATACTCCCTCGTCTTTTCATTGTCAACGAAGTCATCAAGCGAATCAAATCGGTGTGGTTCTGTAAATTGGAAAATGTGAAGATTTTAGTGAATTTATACAAAATGGATGAAATTACAAAGAGCGCTTACCGATTGGGCGCTTCGTCACTGTACGCCGTGGCTGACTAGGGCTGACTACTTTCTTCCCCAACGCTTTTCTTACAAAGGCCGATGATGTTGATGGCTGTGGTGATGTTTTGCGTTGTTTACGAGACGGCGGTTTTACGGATTGCTGTGGCGGCGGAACACCCAATGAAAGTTTACTAACTAGATGAGATGCGGATGGTCGATGACTGATGGTTGATAACTTATCTGAAAATTCATAAAGTCAGAAACAATTTCGCAGCCAAGCAGATACAACGTTAGACTTACTGGCAATCGACGCACTGGCAACGGACTGGTTTCCATCAACGATAGCTGATGACGTACTTGCAATGGACTGGTTACCATTTGACTTCAAGGATTTAGACTTTGAGGAAACGTCTATGGAGTCCTCTGAAGTTGATGATAATGTACGTTTATTTTTATTCTTTTCCGGTACCTCTTTATGTAAAGAGTTTGAAAGAATTTCGCTTTTGCTGGTTGCTAACTGATGGAGCTTAAACTGCCTCGTCTTTTCATTATCAACGAAGTCATCAAGCGAATCAAATCGGTGTGGTTCTGTAAATTGGAAAATGTGAAGATTTTAGTGAATTTATACAAAATGGATGAAATTACAAAGAGCGCTTACCGATTGGGCGCTTCGTCACTGTACGCCGTGGCTGACTAGTGCTGACTACTTTCTTCCCCAACGCTTTTCTTACAAAGGCTGATGATGTTGATGGCTGTGGTGATGTTTTGCGTTGTTTACGAGACGGCGGTTTTACGGATTGCTGTGGCGATGGCGATGACATATTGAAAAACTATAATTATAAATTCGTTGTATAATCGTTTCATTTTTACTCTTAAAATATTTTGCCAATAATTTCTTTTTGGCTTTTCGGTTTTTATGTATTCTTCGTTATTTTTTTTACGGCTAAAATTTTTTGCCGCTAATTTCTTTTTGGCTTTTCAGTTTTTATGCCTTTTTTGTTATTTTTTACGGCTAAAATATTTTGCCGTTAATTTCTTTTTGGATTTTCAGTTTTTATGCCTTTTTTGTTATTTTTTACGGCTAAAATATTTTGCCGTTAATTTCTTTTTGGCTTTTCATTTTTTATGCCTTTTTTCATATTTTGTTGTTTTTATCTTCAGTATTCAGTTTTAATGTTCCGAACTTTTACAAAGTATAAGTGTTTTGTCTTGTATATTTTGTAGTGAATTTAACTACTGTTTGTATTTAAAAATGGATACCACGTTAGACCAAATGAACTATTTTATTTTAGATATAAAAATGTAAGCAAAAACACGATTCACATTCGCCAGAAAATTTGAAAATCTAATCGATGAAAACAGTGCCATGTTCAATTTTACTTAATTTTTTTTTTCATTTGAATCATCTGTGACGCATGTAAATTGAATATAAGTATTGGTCGTTCATTAGTATCCATTTAAAAATAACAAAAATTGTATAGCATATTGTCAGATACTTTGTAACAGTTAAAGACTGTAAGAAACTAAATTTGTTACGAACACTTTTTCACTGAATATGTGCAATCATTGATATTTTGTGATCAATTCCTCACACGGAAGCAAGACTTTGAATTTTAAATTTTCATCACTAGTTTTGTGAATAACTATTATTACATGCTATGGCAGTTGAAATGGAAGTGGCTGGGGCAAGATTCAATCTAGTAGTTTCTCCATCGAAATGTTGACACTATATCGCCTTTCAAGAAATGTTTCTATTGAAATTTTTTGTAAAATAATTTAAAAAAAAAATTGAAAAATTATAAAAAATGCAAAATATTTCAAGAAAAAATCTCTTGGTATGGTCCAACGATGATCCAACGATGATCCAAGCCTATCGTTCCTATCAACCCTATCGTCCCTATCAACCCTATCGTCCCTATCAACCCTATCGTCCCTATCAACCCTATCGTCCCTATCAACCCTATCGTCCCTATGATGAACAATGAAGTTGAAAATTGTATTCTGAGTTGTTCAATTTTACAGAACATCCACGAAAATGAAATGAAATGATGAAATTAAGCTCATCGTTCAAAATTACAGCCTCCCAATCCTTAGGATTATGTAACATTTCGTTTTACCAGATGGTCGACCACTCAAGTGAATTTTTCTGAGCGTACCACAAATTGTCACAGCATTTGCAGCAATTCCATCATATATTCGATAAGTTAGACAGATCGGTAATGAAGAACTTTTATCAAATTTTCACGAGAATTTGAGAAAATCGAGAAAATTAATGAAAATTGTTGAAAATATTTTCGCGAATATAGGCACTGTCATTCGCATGAAATGGTCTAAAATGGTCTGTAAATAAAGACCTTCACGTAAAGAAAATTGAAACCCGAGTACCAATATTTCAAGTTATCACTAACGGGTGATATTGGTTGTGCAAACCTATGAGTCCCGTTGTCTCGTGAGATATGAATATCGGCTTTTGTTTAGTGTGAGGCCACCATTTCACTATAGTATTTTCTGTGCACATTTCTGTAATGTACGAATCGCTGAAGTAAAAAGCAGAAAACTGCGCTGAATTCCTCAAAATGCCGTATTCTAGAGCTGGGAATGCCAAAGATTTTTCAGTTCCTAGGCAGGGCCGCACTGGCTACCAAAAAGCCCAGCGGGCGAAAACCGAAAAAGCCCGCTTTTTCGGGCGACATAATTGAAAAAGCCCACTTTTCGTCGTTTATAAGGTATGTCACACGAAAATCGATATTTTTCCGACCCCCTACCTGCTGTCATGCAAAAATGTATGGAATCTTAAAGATATATATGGACGTGAGCAAGCACCATACTGTGGGTATCATACGTTATGAACGATCCCTAATCACCAAAAAACCACAACAAATGAAATTCAATCAAATTTTGTGCTAACTGTCTTAGACAAAGAAATAGGATACGATCTCTTAGCCTTTTGTAGACGTTGAAGATCTGGTCGGAAAAATCGATCGAAAATGAGTGAAAAATCATCAAAAATTGAAAATTTTGGTCTGACATCTAAAAAAGTGTATCACCCAATTGATGAAAAACAGTGACGGGCCCGGGGAGGCGTAACAATAAACATAGAGGGACCCGTACGCAACAGAATAGATGTGGCAAACAGAATTGATGTTTCAAAAATCCTCGAAAGTATCTAAGTAGATAATTGCAATTACGACCACACTAAATTGCATTGGAAATTGCCGAAAGGACAGTACTAAATCAGAATTCGAACGATTCACAGAAATTACCAAAGGTAATGTCGAAAACCCTCCCGAAGTACGGCAAGTGGATATTTTTCGGCATTAGGTCGCTCTTTCCTAAAACCCTGAAACACGTTTTCTCTAAAATTTGATTCTCTACAACATTGCCTTTGGAAGCAATTTTCTAACTGCCACAGTTCTAGAGATATGAGTCATCCCTTCCAATTCTAGAAGTGGTCGTATCCCAGGATTGGGCCATTTTCCATAAAGCCCTGAAACACGTGTTCGATAAAATTTAATTTTCAATATTTCTGTCTTTGGAAGCAACTTTCTAATTGCATTAGTTCTAGACATATGAGTCATCCCTTACGACCGACCTAGGGCCCACCCGGGTTCCGGAGGCCCTAAATTTAGTCTTTAATAGTGTAAGGCATTCTCCTACCTCTCGAACAGAAAAAGAATGAAGACAATCTGATAGAATTTACCCGATTTACATAGAAAAAACACGAAAATCCCTAGTAGATATTCATTTTTAGGGCCCTAGCTGAGTCCAATGGCTCAAACTGAAAAAAATTTCTTCCATGAATTGTTGGGCTTTCATAGACCTATGGATTAAAAAAAGCTTTATGAAAATCGGAAAAGATTTGTTCGAGTTATGCACGAAAAACACGTTGGGCCCTAGTAGAGACTCACTTTTTGAGCCCTAGGTGAGTCCAAAGGGTCAACCTAAAAAAATTGTCTTCCATAAATTGTTGGATTTTAATATATTTATCGATTGCCGAAATTTTATGACAATCGGAGAAGATTCACTCGAGTTATTTACAAAAAACACGTAGGGCCCTAGTAGATTCTCGCTTTCAGAGCCCTAACATGAGTCCAAAGGGCCAACCTAAAAAAATTTTCTTCCATAAATTGTTGGTTTTTAATATATCTATCGATTGCCGAAATTTTATGACAATCGGAGAAGATTCACTCGAGTTATTTACAAAAAACACGTAGGGCCCTAGTAGATTCTCGCTTTCAGAGCCCTAACATGAGTCCAAAGGGCCAACCTAAAAAATTTTTCTTCCATAAATTGTTGGTTTTTAATATATCTATCGATTGCCAAAATTTTATGACAATCGGAGAAGACTTACTCGAGTTATTTACAAAAGACTGAAAACCACTTAAACGGCCCTAGCTCGGCGGCCCTTGGCTCGAAAATGCTCATCTTCGAACTTGACCTCACTTTTTCGAATACCTTTCAGGAAAAAAAAAAGATTTTGAAAATCGGTTAAGTTTTACTTGAGTTATCGTGATGACAGACAGACAGACAGACAGACGGACATCGTTTTTTTTGCAGATTTGTTATCTCTAGGTTATCTTAGGTTATCTTAGGTTATCTTATAGGATTTGTTATCTCAGGTTTCAGTTTCGCTGCAGTGCGATACGGTTGCTTTTTTTTCAACTGCTATTTTAATACAAAAGTAAAATATTTACCTGAATAAGCATAATTCATTAAGTGAATAAAAACAAAATAAGTGCATACATTGTATTATCTGAGTCAAATAAAACAGTGAATTGTGAGTGAGACCAAGAGTGATCCCCCGAATGGGAATGCTACCAATAGCACGTCCCGGGATCAGATCTTAATGAACAATAAAAGATCAGCTACTGAGCTAGACCCGGATTGCGAAACCTGTCAACTCAACGTTAAGAGGCACACAATGCCTAAACAAAATGTCAGCCAGCCTTCGATTGCAGACGTATTTGGTAATAAAAGGACTCTAATTCAAGGCTCTATTCTACAGAGCAGTGATAGCCTACCTAACTTAAATGAAACGCATGAAATGCAATCAAATAACGAAACGAACTCTAAAGAAAATACACATTATTCTATACCTACACAAAATTCATTCGGAATATTAAACAACGTAAATGCTGAATTACCAAAACAGCTTTAACATAATAAAGTGGAAAAATCGAGAATTCCACCAGTCACTGTTGTTGGAGCGTCAAATTTCACCTCCGCTTTAACAATATTAAATACTATAGGAATTAACTCCACGTACATGTTAAAGTACATGTCAATTGGAACGAAAATACTACTGAACGATATCGAGGCCTACAAAAAGTTTAAAACTGTCCTGTGCGACAAGAACATTCAATTCTACACGCATGATGTCAGCTCAGAAAGGTTTGATAAATTCATACTATCAGGTATCGCCACGACGCCTATAGATGCTATATATGAATCTCTCATAAAATATCAAATCGAACCGGTCGAGATAAGAGAGATTACGATGAAAACAAAAAAATTCGATTGTGAAGGCTCGTATGTTGTCTCCTTCAAGCAAGGCACAACAAATCTACAAAATCTGAGCAAAATTGTCATAAACTACACAATTCCGAAATGGCGGATTTTTAAAAAAACAACAGGAAATGTTACCCAATGCAGACGATGCCAAACGTACGGTCACGGCATGAGAAATTGCAACATGAACCCGAAATGTTCCAAATGCGGTTTAAATCACTACATGGACAAGTGCGATAGCCCAATTCAAAAGTGCGCGAATTGTAAAGGAGACCACCCAGCAACCTCCCTGGAATGCCCAAAGCGTAAAGAATTTCTTCTCATGAGAGACAAACTGGGCTCTTCCAACAACAAAAATAAACCAACAAAAAAATACCCAACAGCCCCACTGAAGAACTCAACAAACTTCCCTGAAATGAAAAAGCGGCCGTCATCCAGAAATGACAACTCAGCCCCAACCCAGAAAAATCAAACCATACCAGCTCCCAGAGTAAATAAAATTTTCAGCAGTTGGTCCGAAGCCCTAAAAAGTGGCTCAAAAACGTCCGCCCCCATAGCAACTACCGCTGACAATGATAAATTAAAACTTGAAGAAATAGGCCCCATAATGTGTGATCTACTAAAGGGTCTAAAAATATGCCAAAACAAAGAGCAGCAACTCACCCTTATGTTCGAGATGGCAACCAAATATATCTACAATGTTACCCCTTAAGGAACTTGGTATAGTATTATGGAATGCCCAAAGCATTCGTCCAACTTATAAAATCAATGAACTCTCAAATTTCCTGAACAAGCACAAAATTGATGTTTCCCTTATTTCAGAAACCTGGCTTAAATCCGGTGAAGGTTGTTCAATCCAAAATTTTACCATCTACAGAAAAGATAGACCTGCACCAAACAAGCGAAACGCTGGTGGGGGGGGGGGGTGGCAATTGCGGTCAGAAGTGTTATACCCCATGTGGAACTGCCCGATCTGAGCTTGGATGTAATAGAATCGATAGGCATAGAGATTTGTGGTATCCAAATGTACTCCATTTACTTTCCCGGCTCCAAGCTGAGTCCTTCAAACTGCAAGGTTTCAAAAAAGACATTAGTCGACTAATGTCACTTCGTGGCAAATTCTTAATCGGAGGCGACCTGAACTCTAAGCATAGGCTCTGGAATTGTGTGAAGGCCAATTCCACTGGTAAAATAATATTCGAGGAAATGCGAAAGAGAAACTTCAATATACATTTTCCGGAAACTCCCACTTATTCCCCGCCGCAGGCTAACAGATCGACTCCTTCGACTGTGGACTTCTCTCTCTCTAACGGTCATTTCAACGTGACTGACGTGAGGACGATAAACGATCTGTCCTCCGACCACCTACCAGTGGCCCTCAAGGTAGAGCTTTCGCAATCCTTCCAACCTTCCCTTTCGCCAAGGCGTTGCTACTCTTCAGCAAACTGGCCGGCCTATAAGTCCTACATTGACAGAAATATTGACCTCAACAAAATGTCTAAAAGTTTGACCTCTACACACCTGATAGAACAATCTGTCAAACTTCTGACAAACCTGATTAAGGAGGTCGAAAACTACGCAGTCCCACTGTTAAAGCCCACCGAACAGGTGTTGCAGCTACCAGACGAAGTGCAGCAGTTGATTTCTCTCAGAAACTACAAGCGACGTCTTTGGCAAAGAGGAAGCTACGAGGTTTAAAACAGGAAATCAATTTCCTAAACAGGCTTATTAAGGCCGAGATAAAGTCCTTCAATAATGAAAGGTGGAATCTTAAGCTTGCTCGCTTGAAAAAGCACTCAAACCAACTATGGAAGGTAACGAAAATTTTGAGAAACACTGTTAACAAAATCCCCCCGATTAAAACATCCATTGGCACCCTCACGACGGACGCTGAAAAGGCAAACGAAATCGGAAGTTCTTTCTGCAAAGCACACGCGACAACATTCCATGTTAAGAGCAATCCAGCCACTGAAAGTTCCATCAATAGTTCCATAGTAAACATTAATTATTTCAACTCTACCATCACTGAATCTGCGTTGCCCACCCCCCGCGAAATCTCTCGTCTTATCCGCGGCCTAAAGATTGGCAAAAGCCCTGGAGATGATTCCATAAATAACGCCCTGCTGAACCAGCTTCCAAAAAAGGCCGTAATTCTATTGATGTACATATTCAGAGCATGCCTGAAACTAACATATTTTCCAGAAGCCTGGAAATTTGCGAAAGTCGTCCCTATCCCAAAACCCGGAAAGGACCTAACTTTGGCGTGTAATTACAGACCAATTAGCCTGCTAAATTCATTAAGAAAAACTCATATTAAGGAGACTAAAAGCCCACATCTCTTCCAACAATATTATCATGAACGAACAATTCGGCTTCCGTGAGGGTCACTCGTCCAATCACCAATTAGTCAGGGTACGCAACTACATACTCGAATCGCTGAGAAAAAAACACTCAACTGGCATAGTTACCTTCGATATCGAAAAAGCATTCGATAGTGTATGGCACAAAGGCCTCCTACATAAGATGTTCATCCTAAAGTTCCCACTATACTTGACGAAAATTATCCAATCCTTTCTTCTTAGAAGATCCTTCTATGTTGAAATTAACGGCAAAAATCAAATGCTTTCACAATTTTAGCTGGTGTCCCCCAAGGCAGTGTCCTGAGTCCCACCCTCTACAATATCTTCACTTCCGATTTACATATAACCA
>WJQU01003837.1:0-24638 GCA_029228625.1 Pseudolycoriella hygida
TTTTGGACCTCTTTTAAAACATTCCTTAACGTCTCTTCTGTTGGTGTGCTTGTCGGAAGTGAAAAGTACATACAAGACTTCACTGATCTAATTAGCCGTTCCCAGCTACCGCCCATATGCGGCGAGGCTGGAGGATTGAAAATCCATCTAGCGTAACTTGACGTGATGTCAGTTTGTAACTTGTCCCAATCCAGTTTTTTCAATTCTGTTTTTAGTTCGCTTTCTGCTCCAGTAAAGTGTGTCCCACAATCGCTATGAAATTCGATCACTTCACCCCTATCTGCGATGAAATTTCGAATAGCTTTGATGCATGAGTTAGCGTTGAGTGTTGGTACCAACTCAATGTGGACTGCTCGGACAGTTAGGCAGGTAAACAGCACGCCCCACCGCTTCTCATTACGTCGTCCCACTTTCACTTTCATCGGTCCAAAGTAGTCTACTCCAACATAAGAAAATGGCTTCGAAAATGTTGCCATTCTTGCGTGTGGTAAGTCGGCCATCTGAGGTTCCCTAACCTTAGCAAATTTCACCTTGCATCTCTGACACTCGTTCCGTACACTTTTCAGCAAGACTCGCAACCGAGGAATATAAAAACGTTGCCTGATTTCATTGATTACAGTGTTGTGATTTTGATGAAAGTATCTAGTGTGATAGTGTTGAACCAACAGTCGCGTAATGCGACTATACTTCGGTAGAACAATTGGCCTTTTTTCGTCTATAGACATATCCCTAGCACCATCGATCCGACCGCGCATCCTAAGAGTTCCACTTCCATCTAAATACGGTGAGCCATCGTATAACTGACTTGGTTTCTCAATAAATTTTCTCTTTGTCAGTGGAAGTGATTCATTTCTTGTCAGTGTAACCATTTCGGATGGAAATCCTTCAAATTGAGCTTGGCGGAAAATATGACTTTCAGCTGCGGTGAGTTCTTTTTGACTTAATGGCTTCCCTTTGCAGCTTTTGTCGACAAATATGTTTCTAAAACGCACCAAATATGCTACTGCTCTAACCATTCGCGTCCATTTCGAAAAACGTTTCGGGTCGATTAGTTGGGGTAAAACCAAACTTGCATGAGCACAATGAGATTTCATTTCTTCTGTTACGTCCGCTTTAATTAATTTCTTTTTCGGCCATTTATCCTCGCTAGAGCGTAGAAATTTCGGGCCACTAAACCAACGATTTGATTTTTCGAAGTTAATTCCAGATTTCGGCCACTTGGTAGCTTCGTCAGCTACATTTTCTTTTGTTGAAATCCAACTCCATTCGTACACATCTGTGCTTTCTAGAAGTTCCCCCACCCGATGTGCGACGAACTGGCTATATTTTCTGTGATCGGACTTCAACCAACTCAACACTGTTTCCGAATCTGACCAAAAGAATCGACGATCAAATTGGAAATGTTGTGCCTCGATGATGCTACTCGCCAATCTTGTCCCCAAAAGTGCGGCTTGAAGTTCTTTCCTGGGTATCGATAGATACTTTAATGGCGCTACTCTTACCTTCGACCCCATGAGTGTACAATCGATTCCATCTTTGTTGACAATTCGTAAATAGGTCACTGCAGAAAAGGCGTCCACTCTTGCGTCGACGAATGTATGAATTTCGACCGATCTCGATTCTTCTGAAATGAGTTTTAGAGAATACAGTCTCGGAACTTGTACACTCTCTACTGTTGGTAAATATTTGAGCCATTGTTGCCACTTGTTGACTAAAGTTTCTGACGATATTTGCTCGTCCCACTTGAGGTCCATTCTCCAAACGTCTTGCAAGAGAATTTTGAGTAGAATTAGGTAATTCGACAGTAATCCCAGCGGATCGAATATCGACATCAATGTTCGAAGTAGTTCTCTCTTCGTCGGCAATTTCGTTCCGTTCAGGAGTTCTTTAGCAATCATTGTGTACCTCAATGAAAATGTGAACACATCTAATTTCGTGTTCCACCACATGCCGAGCACTCTTTCGGTTTTCATTTCGGAATTTAACGATAACTCCTTCCCTTTGTTAGTGTAGGTGGAACCAATTGCTGTCAGCACTTCTGGAGAATTCGATATAAAATTTCTGATTTCGAACCCACCGCTCGCGTGTATCATTTTGACATCGTTGACCATTGTGATCGTATCGTCGATGGTGTTTTCACCGTCCATCATATCGTCGACGTAATGATTTTGGATTATCGCTTTAACTGCTCGCGGATGTGTCTTCTCAAATTTCTTAGCGTTCGTATTCTTGACGAACTGAGCGGCTGCTGGACTGCATCTTGAGCCAAAGATCATCACCTCAATTACGTAGACGTCTGGTTTCCTATCTGTGTTACCGTCTCGGAACAGGAAAAGTTGGTACTGTTGATCACTTTTTTGAATTTTGACTTGATGAAACATTTCTTTAATGTCTCCACCAACCGCAAATAATTTCTCTCGGAATCTTCTCAGGACGTCTACCAATGAAGCTAGTTCGTCAGGTCCAGTCAAGAGCATTGAATTTAGGGAAATCGACTTGACTTTGGCTGCCCCATCGAATACCATTCTTAACTTATTGGGCTTTTTCTGATGGGTTACACCGAAAACTGGAAGGTACCAGACGTTCTTTCCCAATTCGCTGACTTCGCTGTCGGAAAGTTTTCGTACATATCCATTTTCGATGTACTCCCGGATTTTGTCACCAATTATTTGCACCATCCGTTCGCCTTGTTTTTCCAGACTAATGAGTCTCTTCAGCGCCATTGGGTAGCTGTCAGGCAAGTTTTTATTGATGTTTTCGTTTTTCCAGAGCAGCCCGGTTTCGTATTTTCCATCGACCATTCTCGTTAAGTGATATAACATTTCCATGGCACGTTGATTGTCCTTCGATTCCATATCCGTCTTAGTGTTGACGCGAACACCAAAATTTTCGACTGAAAAATACTCCTTAATCTGCTGATGTATTTCTTGATCTGAGCAATTGTGATGTGGACACATTTGAACTGCGTAGTGATTGTTCATGCTTTTCACATTGGAATTTTCTCCCACCGGTCCATAAATTGTCCACCCCAACCTTGTTTTCTGGGCAATTGGGCTATCGAAACCATTTCCTTCGACTACTTTTAGTTGAATTCCCAATTTCGGAAAGTCTGACGCGATTATTATACCGGGAACAGCATTTTCATAATCTTTAATTGGTACATCAGTCAAATGTGGAAATCGTTTCACGAATTCTTCCTTCTTAAACGTTTGGGGAGGCAAGTGTAAACTGCGAACAGCGCGAATTCCGTTGAGTGGGAATCGACAATCCAAATCCTTTACGATGGACACTTCGATCGAAATTCGTTGTGCTTTCTCCTTTTTATGAATATTTTCCGTCCATAAAAGGCATAGCTCCTCCTTACTTCCACTTACGCCTAGTTTGTCAGCCAAATTTTGCTCCAACATTGAAGCTTGCGATCCATCATCCAAGAATGCAAACGTCGCTACTTGGTTTCTGTTGTTGTGTAGCACTACCGGAACATATTTCAACATAACTTGACCACTCGTAACCTGATAAACATTGCTACTCGCTACAGTTGAGCCTCCCTTCGGTGAACCTTTTTCATCGTTGTGCAACAAGTGATGGTGCTTAAACGAGCATCCATTTTTTCCACAGGCGGTTTTTAATTTGCACGGGAATTTATGTTTTCGCAAACATAGCCGACACAGTTGGTGCTCTTTCACTTCTTTCCATTTTTGATCTAGTGATAATCCGATGAACATGGAGCATTTATCCAACTGCTTGCAATGTTTTCCGCACGTCAGGCAATTAAACGATTTTCTTAAGCTTTTATCAGCCTCCAGTTTGTTTGATACTTGAGGATCAGAATTACATTCTACGTGAACGTTGACATAAGCTTTGTCTTTGTCGTGACCTTTATGTGAATTTTTGAATTGAACCTTTTCTACTGATGGTTCAACAACGGTGCTTATATCGTCGGCTAGGTTATCCAACCAATCGGTAAATGTTTTGATTGTAACGTTCCGAACTTGACGCTTGTAACGTGCCCAATCAAGCTTTACTTGCGATGGGAGCTTTTCCACTAGTTCTTCCAAAAGCATGGGATTTGTGTATTGATTAGACCAGACGATTCAATCGTTGTGCTCACTGACTGGACTTTGAATGCAAATTCCATCACTGATTTCAGGTTATCGTTTTTGATTGGTGGAATATCGCTAATTCTTTTCATAACCGCCTTGAGTACAATTTCTGGTCTACCAAAAACCTTTTGAAGGGTAGCAATTATCCACGGGACCGCGTCAGTTTGACCCATTTTGCTTTTGACGATGCCATACGCTTTTCCCTTCAAACACTTTTGCAGCCGATCCAGGTTCTCACTATTCTCTAATTTGCATTTTGCTGTCGTACTCTGGTAACGGTTGTACATACCATGCATTCCACTCCTCAGGATTTCCAGCAAAAATCGGCAGCTTCTTGTCTATTACTTGCCTTGATATAATGTTTTCCATGGTTATTGCTTCGTTTTCTCGAAATGAAGAATGATTGTAACTTGAAATGACCGGTTGCTGACTATTCGACTGATATACTGACGTAGACATAACCGGACTTTGGTTGAAGGTAGTTCCTCGAGGTGATTGCTGACTGACTATTGGCTGCTGACTGACTATTGGCTGCCGATTAAATATCGGCTGCGAACTGAACATTGGCTGTTCACTGGCCATCGGCTGCTGGTTGAATATTGAATGTTGGTTGGCAATTGTCTGCTGGTGGACAATTGGCTGTTGACAGACAATTGGCTGCCGACTGACAATTGGTTGATGACTGACAATTGGATGTTGACTGACAATTGGATGTTGACTGACAATTGGATGTTGACTGACAATTGGATGTTGACTGACAATTGGATGATGATTGAAAATTGGATGTTGACTGACAATTGGATGTTGACTGACAATTGGATGTTGATTGGAAATTGGATGATGATTGAAAATTGGTGATCGGCTGTCACCTTGTCGAATGACCTCCGGTTCATTTATTGATATAGGAGGCTGAAATTGTTCGTTTAACTGGATTGACTGTCCCACAAACATTTCATGTGCTGCTAAACTTTGATTCCGAAATATTTGCGATCCATCTATCGGCCCAGCCACGTAGGATGGGCATAACGACGACCTCTCACATCTTGGTTCTGTGGGTGGATTCTCTCTCAGATCTACGAGATTTTGTTTTGCCGGCTGTTCCATTTTCGTGAAATCAGGGTTAATTCGGTTCAACGTTCCCATACTATGACTTCGGACGTTCTCAGCCCAAAGTTTAACTGACTCGAGTTTTAACGAATTAGCTTCTTCATCCTCACTTGGAGTCGCATCGCCCATGTCGGAATCGATTTCCTGTTCTAGCAGCGAATATTTTTTATCCAAATATTCTTTGTTTTGTTGTTGACGCCGAGTTTGCTCTTCCAATTCCATTTTCCTCTCTTCTTCTAGCCGCTGTAACGCAAGTGATCTTCTCTTACTAGATGAAGTGCCGTATGACTTGGCTTTATGAGATCGACTTCGAGGATTCGAGGTGACATTGATTTGATTTTCAACCATTGTTGACTGAAATAAAGTTGGCTGACTTCCAACTGATGTAGTTGTTGCAATTTGCTCTTGCAACGTAGGACTATTTGGTTCTTGGTGTACTATATGCGGGTCAATTCCATTCCCAACTGTCATTACAGGTGTCTTACACACGTTACAGAACCAGTCATGTTCTGCCACATCAGACGGTGCGTTCACACATTCAAAGTGAAACCATAAATTGCATCCATCACAGCATACGATGGGGCGATCGTCCGTAACAGAACATAGCTGACAAGGGTCCATCGACTCGTTGTTTAGGTGGCGGGCTTGTGGTGGCGTTCTGAACATTTTGTTCAGTATCCAAACGTGTCTAGTTGCTGTTTATCCAAACCAAACGGATAAACAAATTTGAAGATTGTTGGAACTACTTCCAAAGCGGAACGGATGGATAAATCTGACAGTATCGACTTGCCGAATTGAAACACGTCTCGTTGAAGAGTAACAATTTATTTAAATTCTGACTGCGGAAACTTCAAATTTCTAAAAATACAAATTTTTCTTGATGAGATTATGTTTCTAATAACAACATTAGAAGAAAGCTTACGTTTAATATCCTTTCCGCTTTTACAAATCTGAACAACCCGGTTGTGCGTGTGTGAACTAAATTGAAACTAAGAGAATCTGACCGTTAGCTTTGAATATTAAACAGGATGAACTCAAATCTTACAATTTCACTTGTTCTATTTTACGAAGAGTTTTTCGATGCTTTCGAACTATAAGAAGGCAGGATCACTAACCTGTTAGAACAAACGTACGAACTGAACATTCACATTCGGTACATGCTTTCATTTTCAAATTTTACCTGTACATTCAGATTATTGAATAAATTAAATTGTAGGAGTTCACTGTACAACACGCTTGTTCATAAAACTATTATTTTTAAAGAAATTCGTAAGGATGATTGTAAATTTTGCTAAATTACTAAATTGAAACTTTCAAGCTGACTTTGTTGCGATTGTATACATTAATGAATGACCTAGTTACTGACCTAGTTCTTTTTCCGGGAATTAACATGACATTTCTCCACTTCTGCCGTGTTGACCGATCTATTTGCAATTCTAGTACTACGTCGAAAACTAGTGTTACCGTTCGTTTCCAACAATTATGTTTCTTTTGAAGCTGTTAGAAATCATTGTACAAATGTCATCTATTATGTCACATTGTACACCTCTAAAAGGATAAGGCTGTAACTATCAACATTTTTAAAAAACTTATTACACGAAAAGTGGGAAAATAAACTTTCACCGCATTTTAAAATTTTCCTCTAGTCAACTCCTTCTATTGACGTTCTGTATAATGAAAATTTTCCCCTTAGTCAACTTCTTCTACTTACATGCTCTATGAATATAATTCTTTATTAAAGTGCTATTTTGTATCGTTTATCCAATCACTCAGCTGGGCATTATTAGCGTCCGGAGTGCGGGCCACCAATTAAAAGAACATTTTGATTTCTGCAAGTGTAGTAAACAAAAATTCGAAAAGAAATCGAAAAAATTGAGTTATGAGCCATTCTAATGACCACTACCAACTTGAAAGAAATGTAAAATGCATTAAAAAATTTTTACGCTCTGTCTATGGATCCTATAGCCCAGACAACTCACACGACCTTCAACAATTTCCATGATTTTTTGCAAAGGTATCAACGGACAAGCAAAGGTAATCTGTTGACCAATTTTTCGACCATGTCTTAGAAGGCTTGTGACCGATTACGCTCATCTTCAAACTTCAAACAAATAAGGTCGAAATTTAACTGGATACAAATGTCGTGACAAATACGTGTGCTCTGTTTACTTCGTACAAGCCTAACAACTCATGTAGTTGACAGTTTTTGATTTACAGACACACACATAGCTAGATGTGAAAGGGTAATTACTACAAGCCAAGTGCATTCTTTTATATGATGTTAAATCGACGTGACTACCCCTCGGTGTTTGATGTCTTTAGTACTCGAAATGAAATTAATAATTCAATGAATCAAATTAATAAAAATAAATTAATTTTATTAGCACCTGATTGTATTAAATCAGTAATAATTTTTACTGATTAGGGGTCATTCATAAAGGATGTCACGCTTGCTATAAACTCCACAAAGTCCATATCTCCTAACTGGTCAGAGATTTTGTTTATAGTACTCCGGCAGCCCCCCCAAACACCCCCCCCCCTATTTGGGGTGGTAGCCAAAGTTCTATAAACAGAATTTGCTGTCCTGACTGAGTTATTACCTTTTTATGGATACTCATTCTTTATAGCAAACGTGACATCCTTATCGTGACATCCCCTTATCCCCTCCGAAGACATTTTTCAACCAAAAAAGTCGATCGGTTGGGAGTTTCACTCTACTTCGAATAATTCGAATATCTACCATATCTATACAGAATACATACACAACTTGTTGTGTATACATTCAACCCAGCTAGTCCAACAGGTGGTTAGAAAATAAACTGGTAAAAATATAAGATGATCATTGTACAATTCCGAAATGGCGGATTTAAAAAAAAAACAACAAGTAATATTACCCAAATGATGCTAAACTTTCTAAACTGCAACGTGATTCCAAAATGTTCCAATTGTCCAAAACGTAAAGAATTTCTTCTAATAAGAGAAAAAAACTAAGCCTTTCCAACAACAAAAATAAATCAACAATAAAATACCCATCAGCTCCAATGAAAAACTCAATTAACTTTTCGGAAATGGAGAAACGGCCATCAACCAGAAATGTCAATTCAGCCCTAATCCAGAATTATCAAACCAAGAGTATCCCCACACCAGCTCCCAGAGGGAATGCAGCTTTCAGCAGTTGGTCTGCAGCTCTAAAATACGGCTCAAAAATTTCCGCCCCCAAAGCTACTAGCGTCGACAATGACAAAATCAAACTTGAAGAAATAGGTCCCATAATGTGTGATCTACTAAATCGTCTAAAGAGTTGCCAAAACAAAGAACAGCAACTCACCCTCCTGTTTGCGATGGAAACCAAATATATATACAATGTTACCTCTTAAGGAACTTGGTATAGTATTAAGATATGCCCAAAGCATTCGTCCCAGATATAAAGTCAATGAATTCACGAATTTCTTGAAAAAGCATAAAATTGATATTTCCCTTATTTCAGAAACCTGGCTAAAGTCAGATGAAGGTTGTTCAATCCAAAATTTTACCGTCTACAGAAAAAAAAGAAATAAATAAATAAACAAAAATAAATAGACCTGCATCAAACAAGTGAAACCCGGGTGGTGGAATGGCAATTGTGATCAGAAGTGTCATACCCCATGTGGAACTGCCCGACCTGGAATTAGATGTAATCGAATCGATAGACATAAAGGTTTGTGGCATCCAAATATATTCCATATACTTTCTCGTCTCCAAGCTGAATCCTGCAAAACTGCAGGATTTCAGAAAAGACGTTTGTCGACTAATGTCACTTTGTGCTAAATTCTTAGTCGGAGGCGACCTGAATTCTAAGCATAGGTTCTGGAATCGTTTGAAGGCCAATACCACAGGTAAAATGATATTCGAGGAAATGCAAAAGAAAACTTCAATATACATTTTCCGCAAACTCCCACTTATTACCCGCCGCAGAGTAACAGAGTGACCCCTTCGACTGTAAGCTTCTCTCTCTTTCTCTAACGGTCATTTCAACGAGTCTGACGTTAGGACGATAAACGATCTGTCCTCCGACCACCTACCAGTGGCCTTCAAGGTAGAGCTTTCGCAATCCTTCCAACCTTGCTTTTCGCCTAGGCGTTGCTACTCTTCAGCAAACTGGCCGGCCGGCAGAAAGGTCAACAAAATGTCTAAAAGTTTGACTTCTACGCACTTGATTGAACAATTTGTCGAATTTCTCGCAAATTTGATTAAGAAAGCCGAAAACTACGCAGTCCCACTGTTAAAGCCCAACGAACAGTTGTTGCAGTTACAAGACGAAGTGCAACAGTTGATTTCTCTTAGAAAACACAAGCGACGTTTATGGCAAAGAGACAAGCTACGTGGTTCAAAACAGGAAATCAATCTCCAAATTAGGCTTATCAAGGCTGAGATAAAGGTCCTTCAATAATGAAAGGTGGAATCATAAGCTTGCTCGCTTGAAAAAGCACTCAAAACAACTATGGAAGGTGACGAGAATTTTGCGAAACACTATTGTCAGTATCTCACCGATTAAAACACCCATTAGCACCCTCAAGACTGATGCTGAATCGAAAGTTCTTTCTGCAAAGCCGACAACATTCCATGTTAAGAGTGATCCAGCCACTGAAAGTTCCGTTGTAGATCCATAGTAAACATAAATTATTTCAACACTACCAACACTGAATCTTCTTTGCCGACCCCCCGCGAAATCTCTCGCCTGATCCGCGGGCTAAAGAATGGCAAAAGCCCTGGAGATGATTCGATTAATAACGTCCTGCTGAAACAGCTCCCAAAAAAGCCGTAATTCAATTGATGTACGTATTCAGAGCTTGCCTGAAACTATCATATTTTCCAGTAGTTTGGAAATGTGCGAAAGTCGTCCCTATCACGAAACCCGGAAAAGACACATCTGAGGCGTGCAATTACCGACCAATTAGCTTGTTGAACTCTTTGAACAAGCTTCTAGAAAAAATTATATTAAGGAGAATTAAAGCCCACATCTCTTCCAACAATATTGTTATGAATGAACAATTCGGCTTCCGTGAGGGCCACTCGTTCAATCATCAATAGGGAATGCCGACTCTTTTTTTTAGCCAATACATATGAAAGTACATCCAAAAACGAGGTTTGCACAGTACATTGTTTTACCCGAAACGCACATAAATTTAAATGGCAGCATTTCCGCCAAATTATTATTTTTTGAATTTGCCGCAAATAATATTTAATTTTATACGAATTTTATACGACTTTCTTTAGGCGAGAGATGAGCCAGCTTCATGTTTGTTTTAGTTGTCACTGAAACAACGAAGTATCTCTTGATTTTTTTTGGCTATTGGCTCTCGGGGAAGACAGACGTGGACGCTCTACCTAAATTTAAATTTTGCTTTGACACAATCTGATTAACAAAATTGACTCGTAATTAATAAGTGAAGTGAAGTGGTGCGTGTTGTTTGGAATTAAAATTGGTCTTAATAAAGTTGTTTTTTCATCGGAGAGTGGATAAGGGCATGAGGGGTGAGTTACATATCTTTCTCTCTGGATTTGGGTTTTGCTAAAATTTGATGTAAAAAGCGCATGCCGAAGTCTAAGGGCATGGCGGGAGTCGTGCACCTGAGCCTTTACAAAAGCGTAGGAACGGTTTTTCGGGCCCAGGTGGAAGCTCTGGTGTAGGGTTAGCTATCGGGAATTTAGCAGATGTGGGAAATCGGTTAGGTGAAATTGTGAATAAAGATAAAAAATTGAAATTGGATGATGAGAACAAAATGGCGACTGACGCTATGGATGGGCGGGAAATGGGTAGCAATGGGAAAAATAAAATTAACGAAGGAAGTGAGGAACAAAATGTGAATAAAAGTGATCATAAAACCAATGAATTTAGATATTGTCGTACGGATACAGGACCTTTTGTAGTCGAAGTATCTGTAAAAATATGGCTGTGATTTTTAATGACTTTCAATTTGGGGAGGAAAATAAAAAGTCTTAGAGTAAAAAACGTGATTAAAATAGTTCAGGCGGGTAGAGGTAAGGTCAGAATTTACTTTAAAAAATCGGGGTACGCTAATGATTTCCTAGGATTGAGCAAAGTGAAAATGTCTGACTATATTACGGAAATTCCAAATATCAGGTATGGGCCTATGAAACCGGTATTTTTTTTTAGAAAAAATGCATTGATTTCAAGAAGAATGGCTAAAAAGTTAATCTTCAAAGTATGCGCCCTCGCTAGCTACACATTTTGTCCATCTCTCAGGCAATTTGTGGATACCTCGCCAAAAGAATTGTTCCTCTTTTGAGGCCAACCAATCATCAAGCCATTTTTTCACGTCTTCGTAAGAAGTGAAGCGCTGTTCCGAAAGTGCGTGTCCCATCGATGCAAACAAATGGTAATCCGATGGCGCCAAGTCTGGTGAGTAAGCCGCATGAGTTAGTTGTTCCCAGCTGTACGACTCTACCAATTCCCGAGTCGCTATTTTTCGGTGTGCCGGCGCATTGTCATCGAGCAAAATCACTTTGTGTTTCCTGGTTCGATATTCTGGGCGTTTTTGGCGTATAGCACGGTTCAAATCGGCCAGTTGTCCTTGGTAGCGTTCGCCAGTAACTGTTTCACCAGGTTTTAGCAGTTCATACCAGATTGGACCACGCTGATCCCAGAAAATGCAGAGCATCGTCTTCTTTCCGAAGCGATTTGGCTTTGCAGTCGATCGTCCTGGTTCGCCACGGTTCACATACAATCTTTCTTAGTGAACACTTAATTGTTCTGCGAGCTGCTGTTGCGTTTGACCATCGTCTTCATCGAGCAATGTTTGCAATTCGGCGTCCTCAAACTTTTTCGGTGGTCTTCCGCGTTCCTCGTTTCTCACATCGAAATCACCACTTTTGAACTTGTTAAACCACTCATTACACTGTGTGCGACCAAGAGCATGTCCGCCGTAAGCTTCCACAAGCATTCGATGCGATTCCAACGCCGATTTCTTCAAATGAAACAACAAAATCAATTGTGTCCGCATATCGTGGTTTGAAGGCGCGTAATTCGACATTTTGAACGTTTCAAAAAACTATGTTTGGCTATAAAACTTGACCAATTATGAATTTAGGATTGTTGAAAGATGCAAAATGAAGTAATTATGACATTTGTTTTGGTTTCGAAGTTCATACATATACTGCCGTTCAAGTTCAAGTCAAGATGGCGGCAGATATGGACGTGTTTGTTTTGCTCTGAGTAAGTTTCGTTTATTTTTTGCCCTCTTTGCGTTTTAAATCACAGTTTCTCATAAATAAGTTAAGTTAAATTAGTGTGTGTTTTTGTAACTTTTTTAGATATCAATTAAAATCTGCATTTTCTTTTCAAGCAACGTAGTGCTCACATAACCTCAAAGTTACAGCGTTTTTCGGGTGTTTGTTTTGTTTTCTTCATGCAAAACAATAGGCGTTTTGTGTTTGTGATTTTGGTATAGGGTTTCAAGGTGTTGACCGATCTATTTGCAATTCTAGTACTACGTCGAAAACTAGTGTTACCGTTCGTTTCCAACAATTATGTTTCTTTTGAAGCTGTTAGAAATCATTGTACAAATGTCATCTATTATGTCACATTGTACACCTCTAAAAGGATAAGGCTGTAACTATCAACATTTTTAAAAAACTTATTACACGAAAAGTGGGAAAATAAACTTTCACCGCATTTTAAAATTTTCCTCTAGTCAACTCCTTCTATTGACGTTCTGTATAATGAAAATTTTCCCCTTAGTCAACTTCTTCTACTTACATGCTCTATGAATATAATTCTTTATTAAAGTGCTATTTTGTATCGTTTATCCAATCACTCAGCTGGGCATTATTAGCGTCCGGAGTGCGGGCCACCAATTAAAAGAACATTTTGATTTCTGCAAGTGTAGTAAACAAAAATTCGAAAAGAAATCGAAAAAATTGAGTTATGAGCCATTCTAATGACCACTACCAAATTGAAAGAAATGTAAAATGCATTAAAAAATTTTTACGCTCTGTCTATGGATCCTATAGCCCAGACAACTCACACGACCTTCAACAATTTCCATGATTTTTTGCAAAGGTATCAACGGACAAGCAAAGGTAATCTGTTGACCAATTTTTCGACCATGTCTTAGAAGGCTTGTGACCGATTACGCTCATCTTCAAACTTCAAACAAATAAGGTCGAAATTTAACTGGATACAAATGTCGTGACAAATACGTGTGCTCTGTTTACTTCGTACAAGCCTAACAACTCATGTAGTTGACAGTTTTTGATTTACAGACACACACATAGCTAGATGTGAAAGGGTAATTACTACAAGCCAAGTGCATTCTTTTATATGATGTTAAATCGACGTGACTACCCCTCGGTGTTTGATGTCTTTAGTACTCGAAATGAAATTAATAATTCAATGAATCAAATTAATAAAAATAAATTAATTTTATTAGCACCTGATTGTATTAAATCAGTAATAATTTTTACTGATTAGGGGTCATTCATAAAGGATGTCACGCTTGCTATAAACTCCACAAAGTCCATATCTCCTAACTGGTCAGAGATTTTGTTTATAGTACTCCGGCAGCCCCCCCAAACACCCCCCCCCCCTATTTGGGGTGGTAGCCAAAGTTCTATAAACAGAATTTGCTGTCCTGACTGAGTTATTACCTTTTTATGGATACTCATTCTTTATAGCAAACGTGACATCCTTATCGTGACATCCCCTTATCCCCTCCGAAGACATTTTTCAACCAAAAAAGTCGATCGGTTGGGAGTTTCACTCTACTTCGAATAATTCGAATATCTACCATATCTATACAGAATACATACACAACTTGTTGTGTATACATTCAACCCAGCTAGTCCAACAGGTGGTTAGAAAATAAACTGGTAAAAATATAAGATGATCATTGTACAATTCCGAAATGGCGGATTTAAAAAAAAAACAACAAGTAATATTACCCAAATGATGCTAAACTTTCTAAACTGCAACGTGATTCCAAAATGTTCCAATTGTCCAAAACGTAAAGAATTTCTTCTAATAAGAGAAAAAAACTAAGCCTTTCCAACAACAAAAATAAATCAACAATAAAATACCCATCAGCTCCAATGAAAAACTCAATTAACTTTCCGGAAATGGAGAAACGGCCATCAACCAGAAATGTCAATTCAGCCCTAATCCAGAATTATCAAACCAAGAGTATCCCCACACCAGCTCCCAGAGGGAATGCAGCTTTCAGCAGTTGGTCTGCAGCTCTAAAATACGGCTCAAAAATTTCCGCCCCCAAAGCTACTAGCGTCGACAATGACAAAATCAAACTTGAAGAAATAGGTCCCATAATGTGTGATCTACTAAATCGTCTAAAGAGTTGCCAAAACAAAGAACAGCAACTCACCCTCCTGTTTGCGATGGAAACCAAATATATATACAATGTTACCTCTTAAGGAACTTGGTATAGTATTAAGATATGCCCAAAGCATTCGTCCCAGATATAAAGTCAATGAATTCACGAATTTCTTGAAAAAGCATAAAATTGATATTTCCCTTATTTCAGAAACCTGGCTAAAGTCAGATGAAGGTTGTTCAATCCAAAATTTTACCGTCTACAGAAAAAAAAGAAATAAATAAATAAACAAAAATAAATAGACCTGCATCAAACAAGTGAAACCCGGGTGGTGGAATGGCAATTGTGATCAGAAGTGTCATACCCCATGTGGAACTGCCCGACCTGGAATTAGATGTAATCGAATCGATAGACATAAAGGTTTGTGGCATCCAAATATATTCCATATACTTTCTCGTCTCCAAGCTGAATCCTGCAAAACTGCAGGATTTCAGAAAAGACGTTTGTCGACTAATGTCACTTTGTGCTAAATTCTTAGTCGGAGGCGACCTGAATTCTAAGCATAGGTTCTGGAATCGTTTGAAGGCCAATACCACAGGTAAAATGATATTCGAGGAAATGCAAAAGAAAACTTCAATATACATTTTCCGCAAACTCCCACTTATTACCCGCCGCAGAGTAACAGAGTGACCCCTTCGACTGTAAGCTTCTCTCTCTTTCTCTAACGGTCATTTCAACGAGTCTGACGTTAGGACGATAAACGATCTGTCCTCCGACCACCTACCAGTGGCCTTCAAGGTAGAGCTTTCGCAATCCTTCCAACCTTGCTTTTCGCCTAGGCGTTGCTACTCTTCAGCAAACTGGCCGGCCGGCAGAAAGGTCAACAAAATGTCTAAAAGTTTGACTTCTACGCACTTGATTGAACAATTTGTCGAATTTCTCGCAAATTTGATTAAGAAAGCCGAAAACTACGCAGTCCCACTGTTAAAGCCCAACGAACAGTTGTTGCAGTTACAAGACGAAGTGCAACAGTTGATTTCTCTTAGAAAACACAAGCGACGTTTATGGCAAAGAGACAAGCTACGTGGTTCAAAACAGGAAATCAATCTCCAAATTAGGCTTATCAAGGCTGAGATAAAGGTCCTTCAATAATGAAAGGTGGAATCATAAGCTTGCTCGCTTGAAAAAGCACTCAAAACAACTATGGAAGGTGACGAGAATTTTGCGAAACACTATTGTCAGTATCTCACCGATTAAAACACCCATTAGCACCCTCAAGACTGATGCTGAAAAGGCAAACGAAATCGAAAGTTCTTTCTGCAAAGCCGACAACATTCCATGTTAAGAGTGATCCAGCCACTGAAAGTTCCGTTGTAGATCCATAGTAAACATAAATTATTTCAACACTACCAACACTGAATCTTCTTTGCCGACCCCCCGCGAAATCTCTCGCCTGATCCGCGGGCTAAAGAATGGCAAAAGCCCTGGAGATGATTCGATTAATAACGTCCTGCTGAAACAGCTCCCAAAAAAGCCGTAATTCAATTGATGTACGTATTCAGAGCTTGCCTGAAACTATCATATTTTCCAGTAGTTTGGAAATGTGCGAAAGTCGTCCCTATCACGAAACCCGGAAAAGACACATCTGAGGCGTGCAATTACCGACCAATTAGCTTGTTGAACTCTTTGAACAAGCTTCTAGAAAAAATTATATTAAGGAGAATTAAAGCCCACATCTCTTCCAACAATATTGTTATGAATGAACAATTCGGCTTCCGTGAGGGCCACTCGTTCAATCATCAATAGGGAATGCCGACTCTTTTTTTTAGCCAATACATATGAAAGTACATCCAAAAACGAGGTTTGCACAGTACATTGTTTTACCCGAAACGCACATAAATTTAAATGGCAGCATTTCCGCCAAATTATTATTTTTTGAATTTGCCGCAAATAATATTTAATTTTATACGAATTTTATACGACTTTCTTTAGGCGAGAGATGAGCCAGCTTCATGTTTGTTTTAGTTGTCACTGAAACAACGAAGTATCTCTTGATTTTTTTTGGCTATTGGCTCTCGGGGAAGACAGACGTGGACGCTCTACCTAAATTTAAATTTTGCTTTGACACAATCTGATTAACAAAATTGACTCGTAATTAATAAGTGAAGTGAAGTGGTGCGTGTTGTTTGGAATTAAAATTGGTCTTAATAAAGTTGTTTTTTCATCGGAGAGTGGATAAGGGCATGAGGGGTGAGTTACATATCTTTCTCTCTGGATTTGGGTTTTGCTAAAATTTGATGTAAAAAGCGCATGCCGAAGTCTAAGGGCATGGCGGGAGTCGTGCACCTGAGCCTTTACAAAAGCGTAGGAACGGTTTTTCGGGCCCAGGTGGAAGCTCTGGTGTAGGGTTAGCTATCGGGAATTTAGCAGATGTGGGAAATCGGTTAGGTGAAATTGTGAATAAAGATAAAAAATTGAAATTGGATGATGAGAACAAAATGGCGACTGACGCTATGGATGGGCGGGAAATGGGTAGCAATGGGAAAAATAAAATTAACGAAGGAAGTGAGGAACAAAATGTGAATAAAAGTGATCATAAAACCAATGAATTTAGATATTGTCGTACGGATACATGACCTTTTGTAGTCGAAGTATCTGTAAAAATATGGCTGTGATTTTTAATGACTTTCAATTTGGGGAGGAAAATAAAAAGTCTTAGAGTAAAAAACGTGATTAAAATAGTTCAGGCGGGTAGAGGTAAGGTCAGAATTTACTTTAAAAAATCGGGGTACGCTAATGATTTCCTAGGATTGAGCAAAGTGAAAATGTCTGACTATATTACGGAAATTCCAAATATCAGGTATGGGCCTATGAAACCGGTATTTTTTTTTAGAAAAAATGCATTGATTTCAAGAAGAATGGCTAAAAAGTTAATCTTCAAAGTATGCGCCCTCGCTAGCTACACATTTTGTCCATCTCTCAGGCAATTTGTGGATACCTCGCCAAAAGAATTGTTCCTCTTTTGAGGCCAACCAATCATCAAGCCATTTTTTCACGTCTTCGTAAGAAGTGAAGCGCTGTTCCGAAAGTGCGTGTCCCATCGATGCAAACAAATGGTAATCCGATGGCGCCAAGTCTGGTGAGTAAGCCGCATGAGTTAGTTGTTCCCAGCTGTACGACTCTACCAATTCCCGAGTCGCTATTTTTCGGTGTGCCGGCGCATTGTCATCGAGCAAAATCACTTTGTGTTTCCTGGTTCGATATTCTGGGCGTTTTTGGCGTATAGCACGGTTCAAATCGGCCAGTTGTCCTTGGTAGCGTTCGCCAGTAACTGTTTCACCAGGTTTTAGCAGTTCATACCAGATTGGACCACGCTGATCCCAGAAAATGCAGAGCATCGTCTTCTTTCCGAAGCGATTTGGCTTTGCAGTCGATCGTCCTGGTTCGCCACGGTTCACATACAATCTTTCTTAGTGAACACTTAATTGTTCTGCGAGCTGCTGTTGCGTTTGACCATCGTCTTCATCGAGCAATGTTTGCAATTCGGCGTCCTCAAACTTTTTCGGTGGTCTTCCGCGTTCCTCGTTTCTCACATCGAAATCACCACTTTTGAACTTGTTAAACCACTCATTACACTGTGTGCGACCAAGAGCATGTCCGCCGTAAGCTTCCACAAGCATTCGATGCGATTCCAACGCCGATTTCTTCAAATGAAACAACAAAATCAATTGTGTCCGCATATCGTGGTTTGAAGGCGCGTAATTCGACATTTTGAACGTTTCAAAAAACTATGTTTGGCTATAAAACTTGACCAATTATGAATTTAGGATTGTTGAAAGATGCAAAATGAAGTAATTATGACATTTGTTTTGGTTTCGAAGTTCATACATATACTGCCGTTCAAGTTCAAGTCAAGATGGCGGCAGATATGGACGTGTTTGTTTTGCTCTGAGTAAGTTTCGTTTATTTTTTGCCCTCTTTGCGTTTTAAATCACAGTTTCTCATAAATAAGTTAAGTTAAATTAGTGTGTGTTTTTGTAACTTTTTTAGATATCAATTAAAATCTGCATTTTCTTTTCAAGCAACGTAGTGCTCACATAACCTCAAAGTTACAGCGTTTTTCGGGTGTTTGTTTTGTTTTCTTCATGCAAAACAATAGGCGTTTTGTGTTTGTGATTTTGGTATAGGGTTTCAAGGTGTTGACCGATCTATTTGCAATTCTAGTACTACGTCGAAAACTAGTGTTACCGTTCGTTTCCAACAATTATGTTTCTTTTGAAGCTGTTAGAAATCATTGTACAAATGTCATCTATTATGTCACATTGTACACCTCTAAAAGGATAAGGCTGTAACTATCAACATTTTTAAAAAACTTATTACACGAAAAGTGGGAAAATAAACTTTCACCGCATTTTAAAATTTTCCTCTAGTCAACTCCTTCTATTGACGTTCTGTATAATGAAAATTTTCCCCTTAGTCAACTTCTTCTACTTACATGCTCTATGAATATAATTCTTTATTAAAGTGCTATTTTGTATCGTTTATCCAATCACTCAGCTGGGCATTATTAGCGTCCGGAGTGCGGGCCACCAATTAAAAGAACATTTTGATTTCTGCAAGTGTAGTAAACAAAAATTCGAAAAGAAATCGAAAAAATTGAGTTATGAGCCATTCTAATGACCACTACCAACTTGAAAGAAATGTAAAATGCATTAAAAAATTTTTACGCTCTGTCTATGGATCCTATAGCCCAGACAACTCACACGACCTTCAACAATTTCCATGATTTTTTGCAAAGGTATCAACGGACAAGCAAAGGTAATCTGTTGACCAATTTTTCGACCATGTCTTAGAAGGCTTGTGACCGATTACGCTCATCTTCAAACTTCAAACAAATAAGGTCGAAATTTAACTGGATACAAATGTCGTGACAAATACGTGTGCTCTGTTTACTTCGTACAAGCCTAACAACTCATGTAGTTGACAGTTTTTGATTTACAGACACACACATAGCTAGATGTGAAAGGGTAATTACTACAAGCCAAGTGCATTCTTTTATATGATGTTAAATCGACGTGACTACCCCTCGGTGTTTGATGTCTTTAGTACTCGAAATGAAATTAATAATTCAATGAATCAAATTAATAAAAATAAATTAATTTTATTAGCACCTGATTGTATTAAATCAGTAATAATTTTTACTGATTAGGGGTCATTCATAAAGGATGTCACGCTTGCTATAAACTCCACAAAGTCCATATCTCCTAACTGGTCAGAGATTTTGTTTATAGTACTCCGGCAGCCCCCCCAAACACCCCCCCCCCCTATTTGGGGTGGTAGCCAAAGTTCTATAAACAGAATTTGCTGTCCTGACTGAGTTATTACCTTTTTATGGATACTCATTCTTTATAGCAAACGTGACATCCTTATCGTGACATCCCCTTATCCCCTCCGAAGACATTTTTCAACCAAAAAAGTCGATCGGTTGGGAGTTTCACTCTACTTCGAATAATTCGAATATCTACCATATCTATACAGAATACATACACAACTTGTTGTGTATACATTCAACCCAGCTAGTCCAACAGGTGGTTAGAAAATAAACTGGTAAAAATATAAGATGATCATTGTACAATTCCGAAATGGCGGATTTAAAAAAAAAACAACAAGTAATATTACCCAAATGATGCTAAACTTTCTAAACTGCAACGTGATTCCAAAATGTTCCAATTGTCCAAAACGTAAAGAATTTCTTCTAATAAGAGAAAAAAACTAAGCCTTTCCAACAACAAAAATAAATCAACAATAAAATACCCATCAGCTCCAATGAAAAACTCAATTAACTTTTCGGAAATGGAGAAACGGCCATCAACCAGAAATGTCAATTCAGCCCTAATCCAGAATTATCAAACCAAGAGTATCCCCACACCAGCTCCCAGAGGGAATGCAGCTTTCAGCAGTTGGTCTGCAGCTCTAAAATACGGCTCAAAAATTTCCGCCCCCAAAGCTACTAGCGTCGACAATGACAAAATCAAACTTGAAGAAATAGGTCCCATAATGTGTGATCTACTAAATCGTCTAAAGAGTTGCCAAAACAAAGAACAGCAACTCACCCTCCTGTTTGCGATGGAAACCAAATATATATACAATGTTACCTCTTAAGGAACTTGGTATAGTATTAAGATATGCCCAAAGCATTCGTCCCAGATATAAAGTCAATGAATTCACGAATTTCTTGAAAAAGCATAAAATTGATATTTCCCTTATTTCAGAAACCTGGCTAAAGTCAGATGAAGGTTGTTCAATCCAAAATTTTACCGTCTACAGAAAAAAAAGAAATAAATAAATAAACAAAAATAAATAGACCTGCATCAAACAAGTGAAACCCGGGTGGTGGAATGGCAATTGTGATCAGAAGTGTCATACCCCATGTGGAACTGCCCGACCTGGAATTAGATGTAATCGAATCGATAGACATAAAGGTTTGTGGCATCCAAATATATTCCATATACTTTCTCGTCTCCAAGCTGAATCCTGCAAAACTGCAGGATTTCAGAAAAGACGTTTGTCGACTAATGTCACTTTGTGCTAAATTCTTAGTCGGAGGCGACCTGAATTCTAAGCATAGGTTCTGGAATCGTTTGAAGGCCAATACCACAGGTAAAATGATATTCGAGGAAATGCAAAAGAAAACTTCAATATACATTTTCCGCAAACTCCCACTTATTACCCGCCGCAGAGTAACAGAGTGACCCCTTCGACTGTAAGCTTCTCTCTCTTTCTCTAACGGTCATTTCAACGAGTCTGACGTTAGGACGATAAACGATCTGTCCTCCGACCACCTACCAGTGGCCTTCAAGGTAGAGCTTTCGCAATCCTTCCAACCTTGCTTTTCGCCTAGGCGTTGCTACTCTTCAGCAAACTGGCCGGCCGGCAGAAAGGTCAACAAAATGTCTAAAAGTTTGACTTCTACGCACTTGATTGAACAATTTGTCGAATTTCTCGCAAATTTGATTAAGAAAGCCGAAAACTACGCAGTCCCACTGTTAAAGCCCAACGAACAGTTGTTGCAGTTACAAGACGAAGTGCAACAGTTGATTTCTCTTAGAAAACACAAGCGACGTTTATGGCAAAGAGACAAGCTACGTGGTTCAAAACAGGAAATCAATCTCCAAATTAGGCTTATCAAGGCTGAGATAAAGGTCCTTCAATAATGAAAGGTGGAATCATAAGCTTGCTCGCTTGAAAAAGCACTCAAAACAACTATGGAAGGTGACGAGAATTTTGCGAAACACTATTGTCAGTATCTCACCGATTAAAACACCCATTAGCACCCTCAAGACTGATGCTGAATCGAAAGTTCTTTCTGCAAAGCCGACAACATTCCATGTTAAGAGTGATCCAGCCACTGAAAGTTCCGTTGTAGATCCATAGTAAACATAAATTATTTCAACACTACCAACACTGAATCTTCTTTGCCGACCCCCCGCGAAATCTCTCGCCTGATCCGCGGGCTAAAGAATGGCAAAAGCCCTGGAGATGATTCGATTAATAACGTCCTGCTGAAACAGCTCCCAAAAAAGCCGTAATTCAATTGATGTACGTATTCAGAGCTTGCCTGAAACTATCATATTTTCCAGTAGTTTGGAAATGTGCGAAAGTCGTCCCTATCACGAAACCCGGAAAAGACACATCTGAGGCGTGCAATTACCGACCAATTAGCTTGTTGAACTCTTTGAACAAGCTTCTAGAAAAAATTATATTAAGGAGAATTAAAGCCCACATCTCTTCCAACAATATTGTTATGAATGAACAATTCGGCTTCCGTGAGGGCCACTCGTTCAATCATCAATAGGGAATGCCGACTCTTTTTTTTAGCCAATACATATGAAAGTACATCCAAAAACGAGGTTTGCACAGTACATTGTTTTACCCGAAACGCACATAAATTTAAATGGCAGCATTTCCGCCAAATTATTATTTTTTGAATTTGCCGCAAATAATATTTAATTTTATACGAATTTTATACGACTTTCTTTAGGCGAGAGATGAGCCAGCTTCATGTTTGTTTTAGTTGTCACTGAAACAACGAAGTATCTCTTGATTTTTTTTGGCTATTGGCTCTCGGGGAAGACAGACGTGGACGCTCTACCTAAATTTAAATTTTGCTTTGACACAATCTGATTAACAAAATTGACTCGTAATTAATAAGTGAAGTGAAGTGGTGCGTGTTGTTTGGAATTAAAATTGGTCTTAATAAAGTTGTTTTTTCATCGGAGAGTGGATAAGGGCATGAGGGGTGAGTTACATATCTTTCTCTCTGGATTTGGGTTTTGCTAAAATTTGATGTAAAAAGCGCATGCCGAAGTCTAAGGGCATGGCGGGAGTCGTGCACCTGAGCCTTTACAAAAGCGTAGGAACGGTTTTTCGGGCCCAGGTGGAAGCTCTGGTGTAGGGTTAGCTATCGGGAATTTAGCAGATGTGGGAAATCGGTTAGGTGAAATTGTGAATAAAGATAAAAAATTGAAATTGGATGATGAGAACAAAATGGCGACTGACGCTATGGATGGGCGGGAAATGGGTAGCAATGGGAAAAATAAAATTAACGAAGGAAGTGAGGAACAAAATGTGAATAAAAGTGATCATAAAACCAATGAATTTAGATATTGTCGTACGGATACAGGACCTTTTGTAGTCGAAGTATCTGTAAAAATATGGCTGTGATTTTTAATGACTTTCAATTTGGGGAGGAAAATAAAAAGTCTTAGAGTAAAAAACGTGATTAAAATAGTTCAGGCGGGTAGAGGTAAGGTCAGAATTTACTTTAAAAAATCGGGGTACGCTAATGATTTCCTAGGATTGAGCAAAGTGAAAATGTCTGACTATATTACGGAAATTCCAAATATCAGGTATGGGCCTATGAAACCGGTATTTTTTTTTAGAAAAAATGCATTGATTTCAAGAAGAATGGCTAAAAAGTTAATCTTCAAAGTATGCGCCCTCGCTAGCTACACATTTTGTCCATCTCTCAGGCAATTTGTGGATACCTCGCCAAAAGAATTGTTCCTCTTTTGAGGCCAACCAATCATCAAGCCATTTTTTCACGTCTTCGTAAGAAGTGAAGCGCTGTTCCGAAAGTGCGTGTCCCATCGATGCAAACAAATGGTAATCCGATGGCGCCAAGTCTGGTGAGTAAGCCGCATGAGTTAGTTGTTCCCAGCTGTACGACTCTACCAATTCCCGAGTCGCTATTTTTCGGTGTGCCGGCGCATTGTCATCGAGCAAAATCACTTTGTGTTTCCTGGTTCGATATTCTGGGCGTTTTTGGCGTATAGCACGGTTCAAATCGG
Organism: Pseudolycoriella hygida; assembly: GCA_029228625.1. Classification (NCBI taxonomy): domain Eukaryota; kingdom Metazoa; phylum Arthropoda; class Insecta; order Diptera; family Sciaridae; genus Pseudolycoriella; species Pseudolycoriella hygida. The sequence continues at coordinate 23,887 of WJQU01003837.1, forward strand.
CCAGTTGTCCTTGGTAGCGTTCGCCAGTAACTGTTTCACCAGGTTTTAGCAGTTCATACCAGATTGGACCACGCTGATCCCAGAAAATGCAGAGCATCGTCTTCTTTCCGAAGCGATTTGGCTTTGCAGTCGATCGTCCTGGTTCGCCACGGTTCACATACAATCTTTCTTAGTGAACACTTAATTGTTCTGCGAGCTGCTGTTGCGTTTGACCATCGTCTTCATCGAGCAATGTTTGCAATTCGGCGTCCTCAAACTTTTTCGGTGGTCTTCCGCGTTCCTCGTTTCTCACATCGAAATCACCACTTTTGAACTTGTTAAACCACTCATTACACTGTGTGCGACCAAGAGCATGTCCGCCGTAAGCTTCCACAAGCATTCGATGCGATTCCAACTCCGATTTCTTCAAATGAAACAACAAAATCAATTGTGTCCGCATATCGTGGTTTGAAGGCGCGTAATTCGACATTTTGAACGTTTCAAAAAACTATGTTTGGCTATAAAACTTGACCAATTATGAATTTAGGATTGTTGAAAGATGCAAAATGAAGTAATTATGACATTTGTTTTGGTTTCGAAGTTCATACATATACTGCCGTTCAAGTTCAAGTCAAGATGGCGGCAGATATGGACGTGTTTGTTTTGCTCTGAGTAAGTTTCGTTTATTTTTTGCCCTCTTTGCGTTTTAAATCACAGTTTCTCATAAATAAGTTAAGTTAAATTAGTGTGTGTTTTTGTAACTTTTTTAGATA
>WJQU01003840.1:0-24621 GCA_029228625.1 Pseudolycoriella hygida
GACAGACCGACAGACGGACATTGTTTTTTTTCGCTGATTTGTCATCTGGAGGCAACAAAAAAAGTTTCCCCCTTACTCCCGGGTTCGAATTCGCAATGTAACAAACGTGGTAGTAAACGCATCAGACCTACGTACTTCGTACGGGTCTAAAAATTGGCGGTACTTCACAAATTGGCGATACTTTACAGTTTGGGAATTTTTCTTGACGATATTTCACACTTTGACGATTTTTCTTGACGATAACAAAAAATGATGAAACGCAAAGGAAAAACGCCAGGGTGATAAAAAAAGAAAGAATTACATTTATTGGCGATATTTCACACATTGGCGATTGTTCTTGGAAGATATTTCACATTCTGGCGATTTTTTTGTCGATTTGCATTGACGATATGTAATGTATTTAAGTGCTATCCTCCATGTCGATGTCGTTTATTGAACGAACTCCTAGTAAGTGATGATGGTAAAAAGGATCTGTGGAATAGAAATGGGGCGATAAAGAATCCGATCAATTTGATCAGATCCCATTTCGCAATACAAAATTATAGTTATCGCATTTATACCGGCTCGTCGCTGTTTTGTATGCACGTAATGTTTGAAGAAAATTATATATTTGGTCAAGAATCTTTTTAATTCAATGGTTACAATGTATTTACTTTGTAAGTAAATATTGGATTACCATAAAAAGATCGAAAATATTGTTACTGACTAAAGATTGAGCTTATTATTAAGTGTCGGGTACAACTTGTGTACGGCGTATTAAATATTACATACATTATTGCATGACATAATTATATTAGATTATTTGAAGCATTGCACTGTTATGGATTCATCCAAACGAAAACAACGATTCGAATGTGAACGTCACTCTACATTTCCTTTAAATTTTCGTTCTATCATTCTATTTGTAAAATGTATATGGACAGACTTTTTCATACTTTGAAGAAATAAATCAGAGTTTTCCAATCATGTCAACAGTAACATATACTGTGACCTTCTTTCGAAAAACGTTTCCAAAAATTTTGTCGTGAAAATGCATCTAATCGCACTTTATATATATGTCACTCTGGTGCCAGTGATATCCGTTTAATGGAAAAAATATAAAAAGTATATGGGTAGTTCCATTGGGAAATGCAACGTAGGGAACACTCGGATCTCATATTACGTTACATTTTTTCCCACTAAATCGCATGTGACCAACAACTTTCTAGAAGATTGTAAGTGTGTATCTCATTCAGAAACGTTACATTTTATCCAACTACACCGTGGAACTACCCAGGTATAATATATGAGACTATGTTCGCACTGACACTAATTGAGTCTGTTGACATCGAAAGACGGTATATTCCAACTGTCAAAATGACATTCAAAACGTCATATATTTAGACAAAAATAGATTCTTCCTTCGCCATAGATTCTTTTATGGTTTTTAATATTAACATCAACGACACATACATTTCAAGCCCTAACCGATCGTTTAAAACGTCATTTTAAATGTTGAAACAACAAATTCAATTTAACCTGCCAAAAAAGTGACGTTGGCTCCATTGCTAAAGTGTGATCTTTATGTGTCGCTTTCAAGATCATTTCTCTTTTAGTGATAAATCTGACAAAGAAAAGCCAAACATTAAAGCATTGTTAAAGAAACGATAAAAAAATCGATTTAAAATAACATCAAATTGGTCTCATTTCGATATTTTATTAAAACGTTGGGGCCAAGAAACTCTTTGTTCAACCAGTTTTTTTCGGTTGAGGAAATAGCCGTAAATCAAGATCTCTTTTTTATGTTATTCGCTAGAATATTTGTTGCACATTCCACTTGCTTTATGTACATACGGCTGGGTGTTCTGCTTGATTATTGGCATTGGTTTTTTCATAAACGCAGAAAGTATTTGATTTATGGGAAAAGTAAAGGACCAATTTGAAGCGCATGCGAAATTTTGTAAGAAATTGTAGCGGGAATTTTAAATGTTTATTGTTATTTAACTAATTTGGTTGGTTATTGGAAACAGGTTATCGGTCAATAAATGATGACTCGAATTAAAAAATTTTTTTGGCTAATCACTGATTTTCATCAATAAATTCACACTTTTAGTGAGGTGTAAGCTTATGAAAACTAAACTCGTTTCAACATTTTTATAAACTTTTTATCTCTGCGCAGGCTATTAACACCGCAAAAACTTGCGCAGAAGTAAAAAGTTCATAAAAATGTTGAAACGAGCTAATGAAAATGTTAACGAATAAAAAATGGCATAAGCTTATGCACTTTGTTGGTAAATTTCGTATACTTTGACATAAGCCGAGATCTCACTTAGCGCGTTGATAATTTGACGTTCAACGAAGCGAGTCACCGAGCCTTCGCCGTAAATATTGAACAGAGCACACGCCTTTGCTCAAACTTTTACCTAACATATCGAACACAAAACAAAAATGTTTTTAAAGGAAATGTAAAGAAAAAAAAATCTTTGAAAGTATGAAATCAGTGCATCATCTGAACATTTATAGTTAGCGGTGACATTTAGCTTAGTATTTATCCTCACTGTGATCAGATCATCACTTTTCAATGCATTAGAGGTTTAGAAATGCCTCTGTGTATTTTCGATATTATATCACAAGTTTTCGAAATGTTATAAAAAAATGAGTAGAGATGATTTTAACTTTTTCTTTCTTGAATTTAACACAAATATCAATAATACAAAAGCAGAAGCATGTTGGCCTATTGGATGATCGATAGAAACGTTATACGTGAGAAAAGGTCACTGCAGACCCTGACATTCTTTTAACGAAATTGTGTTATAAAACTCTGCAATTTGTAAACTGACGTCACGTTTGCTTTTTTTTATTCTCTTCTTCTTTTTCAGTTATGTCGTAATTTTTAATGAAGATGATAAATTTACCGATGTTTTAGAATTAATTGTCTGATGTATCTACATTTCCATTTTTTTACGTTAAAAATTCATTTAAGATTCGTGATGAAACGCGATAAACAACAACTAATGCGATCATGTTCTATTCTTTTATTAATTTGATATTTTCGACCAAAGATTTCGAAAAAGAACTCCACGATTATGCGAGTCAGTGAATGATGAACGGTCTGTGCATAATGAAATGTATAAGTCTACCACACATTTGTGTAATTAGTTGGATGATTATTGTGCATAAAGAATTATGTTAAATAATCGACTAAACACGAGATACAAGTGTGGTTTACTCATGTTATATTCTTTAATTCACGTAACTATAATTCAATTTCATATTATTAATACATTTACACATTGCACTGAAACATGCCTCCTATCTCTTTGTGCATTCCCTCTCGTTCGAAACAATTTATTAAATTAAACACAACCCGTATAGAAATGTTCGAAAAAGATTTCTTGTTCTTTGTCTTATTTAAGAGAAATTACCAAGCCAACCTAGCGTGGAGCTAATTTAATCTGAACGCAGAGTAGTTTTGCTAGTTAGTGATTGGATTATTCACAATTTGAAGGATTATTTCTTTCTCTTCTCTTTTTCAAGTAACAACATCAATGCATGAAGTGGAATATACATACGTGATATGAGTGCGAATTTAGCATTCTTTCTTTAAATTTAAATGAGAACTTTTACAATTTCTGTTTAACATCCACAATGTTCCAAATTGCATTTACGATTAGTTTTCATTCGAAAAAATGGCCCAAAACCTCGTACGCTTAAAGCCTGAACGTCTGCAACAGCAAAGAGAATGTGTGGAACATGAAACAGACCATGGCGACATAAGTGTAGAAAAGTAATGCTAAAGAATTAAGCGAAACAGCCATTCTGAAAAACCTTGAAGGCTCTCAAAATGATAAGAAATTCGAGAAATCTTAAAAATTGTTGAAAGATATGATGTTAACGATGCGGCGAGATACGACTTGATGAATTTCGGAAAAATGGTGGTCAAGATAAAATTTGCACAATTACCAAGAGTAGCGACGCCATGGCGGCGCTTCTAGAAAAAAACGGCTTTCGCTCTTAACTTATTTGTCGGTACTTAAGTCAAGTAAGAAATGGAAAGAAAGTATTTGGTGAATGTTTGAGTGATCTTGAATTGTCTTAATTTAATAAAAGAATTTGTTATCAACCACTGAGGAAGAACGCAGCTCACAATTTTGACTATTTGCGCTCATGTAATGTATGCATAAAGGTAAGAGAACTCCATAAGTAAAGAAATGTTAGAAATTATCTAAATTCTGAATTGGAAGTTATTCCATGTAAATTCTAGAATAATGCAAAAGCGTTTCATATGCAAAATACTCCATATTTATTTAAAAGATTGACGAAGCATTTTCTGAATTATTGAACGATACCATTGTAATAATTTATTCAAATCACGTCTTCGAGAAAAGAGATAGTTTCGTTTCAAACGTAAAGATAAAATAAACTTGTCTAGTCTGATGTCATGTTTAATAATAGCAGGAAAATGCAGCTTACAAAACGTGTACATATAAAAGAGACGGTTTGGCGATTATTTCTTGTCGGTATTAAAATAAATATAAAGTAAGATATAAAAACAATGTCTATCGATATTGCGTACGAAACAAAATTATGGAATTCTCCTTTTAAATTACTTGCTTATTGTTTTAGATGTCAAGGTCGTCGAGTTTATGTAACTTATTTAACAAGTTTTTGTTGATAAGAATTACATTAAGTTAGTTGGACAACTTTTCCTTAAAGCTCCCCAGTTTTATTTTAGAGTAATTGAAACACCAACTTAATTACGTTCTTTTTGTATAAATTCAGCACATCGTATTATGGAATTTTTGTGCCATTACAAATTCCCTCATGTCATAATCTCTGCGATATGAAAAAAAGACTGTAAATGATCCAAGATGCAATTTGGGAAGACCATATCGGTACCAAAAATATCTCCTACAAGTTACATCTACTCAGAGCTGTAAAGATCACTATCCTGAATTGTAAAGTCCACCTTACACATTAATGACTTCTTTATCTTCCTCAAACTTTGTAAAATAATAAAATGTGATGAGTTAAACTTACAATTTTCTTCAAAGAACTGTCAAAAACGTTTCTTTTCTATTGAAGGTGGCAAATTTCCAAAAAATACTGGACACGACCTACTCTATAAGCACTTTGATTGAATTGGAATCGTTACATCAACATCATACTTTTTTTGTCATTCCAAAGAACATACTTCAAATCATTTATTAAAATGTCGAAGCAAAGAACTATCCTTTGAAAGTGTTAGGTCATGGAGACATAAATGTGCCAAAACAAATTACAACCATTATTACATGCGCTCAAAATTCTTCGTCTTGACTGAGAGATGTAACAGGGTCGATAACCTTAAATTAGGACAGTATGCCAGAGTTTCAAGACATTTCATTCACTCGTTCCATAGATATATTGGTCCTAAAAGATCCTGAAATAACGCATACCCCAACGCATTTATTGTTCACATCGGAAAAAAGTGAATTTCAGGTTTTCATAAAAGAGCGAAGTGAAAAAAAACACGGTTAAAAAAATGGAAAAAAATTATGTTTCACAAGAAAATTACAAACACATTAAGCTCTGTATATAATGTATACGACCGAAAAATTAAAGGAACTGTGCTACGAAATAGTTCTCAATCACCTAACTCGCAAGATTTCTTTTCCCCGAGTAAAAGTAAAAGAATTGACTTAAAAATTTCAAAAATGCAGATAAAAAATAAAAATTGCAGATACCAAAACGCTGATATCAAAATGTATTTTCCTTTTACCAAATTTTATCTGCCTTTTTAAATTTTTTATTTCTCACTTTGTCATTTTATATCTGCCGTTTATTACGATCCGAAGAAAAACATATGCAAAGGACCCAGTGCCTATTTTTAGGAATTTCAATTCCTAAAAATTCTTAAAAAATTCCTAAAAATTTTAAATTTGAGAATTTTTGGGAATTTTTTTAAGAATTTTGTGGAATTTTTAGGAAATAAATTTCCAAAAATAGGCCCGTACGTATCAGAAGAGATGTGGCAAACAGAATAGATGTTGCAAAAGGAATCGAACGTATCTATTGCCTCAACGCTTAAGTATATGCAATTAAGTCCTCACTAAATTGGACTGAAAATTGCCGAAAGGGCGATATTGAAAAACCCATACAAAGCAGTGGCGCTAAAAACCTCTGCAATTCCTTAAAATAGGCCCAGAATTTAGAACCGACCTAGAGCACTTAGGAGAGGCTTCTGACCCATACTTCCATGGACAATAAATTTCGCTAGATAAATTTTAGAAATTACATTTTGCAATTGGATTTGAATTAAAAATTTTTTATGTTCACGGGTGAGACACGAACTCACAACCTTCAACTTGCCGGGCTGATGCTCTACCATTGAGCTACCGTGGACATTTTCATTCCAAATCCAATTTAAAAAAATAAATAAATAATTCGTCGCGGAATATAGCGTAACAATTAGAATAAATTTCGCCTCTTTTTTCTCTACAACACTGCACAAAAACCCAATCATTACAGGAATATTAACGAAAAGCCACCAAATATCGTGTAGGGTCGCGTAGCGTGAGTTTGGCCCACACTAAGGACACTAGAGTCCGAACCACTCAACAAATTTGCACTGATTTATTTTTCGTGCTTTTCTGATGTTCACTATTCAGGAAATTCAGGAAATCGGTCAAGTTTTACTCAAATTATCGCGGTGACGGACAGACGGACATTTTTTTATTGTTGATTCGTTGATCCCTTTTCTCTCGGGTCGAAATTGGGGTGGTTACATACGTCGTGGTAAACGCATAAGACCCCTTCGTTCTTCGTACGGATCTAAAAATCCGACCGTGCGCGAGAGTTGCTGAACAAAGGACAATCGCACCGGTTGAATTTTCTTGCGTTGTCTTTCTTGCCTTTTGTGGTTCTTGTCATTACATCAACGACGAATATAGTAATTTTCTTTTTCCAAACACAAGAAACAGAATTTTATTCTAAAGTGGAAACAAAGTCAAACTGATCATTAAAAGTAAATATCCCTCACAAGTATGGTTTCGTATTCATCCCTGATTGTACATTTCGCTATTGAAAGGAGTTGAACCTCGGACCTCGTTTCGAAAGGAATTTTATGTACATGTTTTGGACGACTGACTTTAGACCATTACGTGCGTTGTAGACCAAGCAGAGCGAAGGCTACATGCGAAGTGCCAAAAAGGTACACAATCAACCGTTTCGTTGTTGGGTTGAAGACTTTTCACCCCATGTCGGACATATCTCAAAAATTATTTCTACCTCACCAGTCGAAACTTACGTACGTTTACGTGATCTTGAAGCGATCTGAAGCATTTTAAATACCTATCTTCGACTCGGGCTACAAGTCACACACTTGTCAACAAAACAAATACATTTCACCAGTGACATAAATAACTAAAGCAAATTTTACGAACAATTCCTGATAAACGATAAAAAAATTATTCAAATCTAAGAATCTATAAATGCGTTACATGCGCAGTGTTCTTACATAAGAAAAAACGGCATATAAAGAATGGTACGGAATGGAATGTGAAATTGCTGCTTTATTATTGTTGTTACATAGTTCTGCGAGCAAAGATAGCCATACAAAATATAAGATGAACGTACGTATACGAAATAAATAATACAAAAATCGACTTGATCGCAACAAAAAAAAGTTGTTCGAGCGCGCCTATTCAATGAATCGAATGGCATGCGGTTTAATGAATTTTCGATAACGGTATTATCGAGTTTTATGTACGTAAATATATAATTTTTTTTAATTTGTTATGTGTTGTACGATCACGATGTTTCGGTATTTTTACTTATACTTTTAAAAGATGACAAATCTAAAATCTAAAATGCCGGCACCGTCACTAAATAATTAATTAATAATTTTTTGTCGATAACATGACTTTTACACAAGCCAATATTTGAATGAAACGTTTTGAAAGCAAATTAATTATTTATTTTGATAAGAGCTTCGAAATCGTCTTTTTCGATCGCATCGTGTTACGTCACTAAGTGTTTGAAGACCTTTCGCGAAAAAGAACAAAAAACGTTAGAATCCAATTAATTTTCTTTTGAACACATCCGGAAAAATGCGGTTGCTGATAATTGTCAAAATCAACGTGAAACCGTCAAGTAAAAATGATAAAATTGTGCATTTTATGTTTTTTGTTGATAGTTTTATTTCCTTCTTTCGATCGTAAAAACAATGCATTCACTTAAAAGGCAAGTTTATTCGACTTTACGCAAAAACGTATTTCACCACAATTCTATTGTAGTAATACCACATCATGTAAAATATTGTTATTTATATAATTCCTCAACATCCTCTTTATGGTTAATAGAGAATTTGTTTCGTTTGTATATTAACGAAAAGCAACAAGCCTACATTTTTCGTATAGGGAATACATAGAGTGAAAGCGGAATGAAATCGTACTAGGGACGGAATAATTTTTATTTCAATTTATTCCACAATAAATGTGATCACTTTTGAGAAATGAAAATTTAAATGAGAAGAAAAGAAAAATTCTCAATTACAAATAAGTTACGAAATAAATTTCAGGGCTCTTTGGGATATTGGAGATTAAGCACAACGCTGAACTGCTGAATGGCTAGATATATCATTTGAAACAGGTAATCCTGGTAGGGACAAATTCCGTATAAGGTACCTAGACACCTTAGGCACACTCAGGCGTCATAATTTGGGTAGTTGTTAATTTGGTGGCGCAACGAATCGTACATAGAGGAATGCCTGCCAGTAAAACACATTGTTGCGGCGAACCGGAATTCTAAGCCCTTCTAGTTTCCGCACCTAGTACATCATGGATGGCACTAGGTTTGTGTGCAATATAGCACTGACACAGTAAAAACTTCGTAGCGAAAACATCTGTAAGAAGAATCCATTCGAGCAAAAGCTCATAAAAAATAGAGGGACTAGTAAATAAAAAATGGGCGTTTCTTACCGTCATCGCGGAAGAAACCAGGGGCTCTCACAAGGATATCATATTGATTGAAGGCAAACTTCTATGCAAAATGGGAATCGGGTCGGGAGTCTGGGCACTGGGACCAACGGAATGGAGGAAATTGAGTTTCTTGGCCATAAGAAAACAGTTTTTCGTCTATATTTCCTTAACTATGCAATATGAACATTTACTGTCGACGGCAAAGTTGTAGAGAATAAAATTTAAGGGAACACGTGTCTCAGGGTTTTGAGGAAATATGGCCCAATCCTGGGATATCACCACTTCTAGAATTGGAAGTATGAGCCATATCTCTTGAACTATGAGAGGTAGAAGGTTGCTTTCAAAGGCAAAGTTGTAGAGAATCGAATTTTTGCGAACACGTGACTCAAGGGTTTCGGGAAATATAGCCCAATCCTTGGGATATGGCCACTTCTAGAATTGGGATGCATGACCCATATCTCTAGAACTATGAGAGTTAGGAAGTTGCTTCTAAAGGCGAAGTTGTAGAGAATCAGATTTCAGGGAACACGTGTCTCAGGGTTTTGGGGAAATATGGCCCAATCGTGGTATATGGCCACTTCCATAATTGGGCAGGATGACCCAAATATCCAGAACTATGAAAGATAGAAAGTTGCTTCCAAAGGCAAAGTTTTAGAGAATAAAATTTGAGAGAATATTTGTTTGATGGTTTTAAGGAGAAAGAACCTAATCCCGTGATTCAGTCACTTTTAGAATTGGGAGGGATGACTCATACCTCCAAAACTATGGGATTAGAAAATTGAAATTTAGAAAAAAGTTAGAAATTTTAGAGAACACGTGTTTCAGGGTTTTACGGAAAAATATTCAAATCGCAATAGAGCAACTTCTAGAATTGGGAGTGATGATACATATCTATATAATTACGGCAGTAAGTTTGCTTCTTAAGGCAAAGTCGGTTGGGAATTACATTTTAGAGAAAATAGTTTCAGGATTTCTTGAAGAAACTTTCTCTTTTTGATATGGTGCAGGGGAGAATATTTAAGCCATCAAAATCAATAGTCTCAGACGTACTTCGGTAGGGCCTTTGACATTATCTTGGGTAATTTCTGTGGATCTTTGAAACTCTTATAGTTATAAAAGAGCACAAAACATTAGATTGTTTGCTCATTTCTGTATTTAGAATACGTTCGAGTCTTTTTGTAACATCTGTTCTGTTTGCCACATCTATTCTTATACGTACGGGACTTTGGTTATGTTTTACTTTAGCGTTGCTTTCGAATTTCTTTTGCTTCTTGGTGTGTTTCATATCTCGATGCTTTTTGCTACCGGTAAAGGATTTTAAAGGAGTGGAACGTGTCGGATGTTTAAAATACTTATTTAGAAGAAAATTTTAGGCTAGACGGTTAGGACTGAGGCGAGTTCAAGTATTGAATTCTTGGATTTTGTAATTTACTTCGTAACTCGTCACGTAAATGACTAAAAAATCAACGTTGTGCTAGAAAACATCAAAAGTAAAGAATCTTTCTGTAGAATGCTTCAGTTACGTATGAGTGATAACCTATAACACAACTTCAGATATGCTTCTTATGTAATGTATCTTGAGAAAATAACAGGAGAATTTGCTATGTGAAAGTATAGGAAATCTTATCTCTCGACAATTCCATATAAATTTGTCATTTCGAACAGTTTTTTTTTCTCAACTGTTTATCTTTATTCGATCCACTTCTTTGGATTTTATCCCAAATTTCTACAAGAAATGAATGGAATAAATTGGTAGATGTGACGAAAGAGATTTAGTTTTGGGTTACCAATGCAACGAGAACGCCTTACTATTATGATTTGTATATATGACTTTGATGGCAATCAGGAAAACGTTTTCTTTTTTATTTAAATACTTACTCCTACAAATCACGATTTTATCTTAAAATGAACTTTAAAGCATCAATCATGCATTTATTTAATTACTGTCTTGATTATTGATTATTTACTTCAATTAAATATCTTCCAAACGATGTTGCACAAACAGTTTATTTCAGCGGAGTCGAAGCATTAAAACTAAAAATTTTTTCTATTTATAATAACCATGACTCATGGCTTATTACTTCTTTTTCCAAACTTTAAGATTTTGTTGCATTACTTGTTGAATCACTTGTATAAATCGCACATCTTCATTAAAATGTTAGCACATTTTATTGATGAAATTGTCAAATATTTGGTTTTTATTTACCTAAACGTCTTTTATGTTAGGTCATTCGAAAACTTGGGACTAGAGCTAGATGGCGTCTCAGGAGCTATTCAGAAACAATCACTTGTGATATAACAGTTATTAATGTCAACAAGTGCAAATCACTTTATAGGGCACTATATGCCATAACACACATGGTGTACCTATCAAAGTAGTTCACACCGAATTACACGCAACATACCATGTGACAAAATAGAGTGAGCAATGTCTAGATTTTTATTTGTAATTCAAGGTCATAGGACGAGTTTGGTAAGTCACTCTTGATCACCCAGTTGGGTTTATCGTAAACCACTGATAGTTGCTTGTGAATATCACATTAGACGTCACTTATCTAGTCATCTACACATATTTGACGATTGCGCATGCTTCACTAAAACATTGCATTTTATTTTGCGTTCACTGTATTTACGTTTCTATCTCATTTGTTTGCTGCAAACTATTGTCTTTCCTATGAGTCTAACAATTCTTTGAATTATTATTCTGGGAACTGCGGGAAAACAGACTTTTTTGTAATTCTTCAGAAAAATTGGAAGATGTTTATTTCATATATACCGTAGTGAAAACACACATCGTGTACCCTACCTCCATATAATTATTCCCAACTTTGAAAATCTTTAGTTTACGTAGTCGGTCTCGTCAAGACCTCTCATTTCTTGATATTATACGTAAAAAACTGAAGATAAAGCTCGAAACAGGCTATTTTGCTCACTCTGAGGCCGATAGCTACTGATACACTAACCCGATTTTCAAATTTGTTATTTTTTTTAATGCGTCTCTTCAATACCATACATTTGACGTATCGAACATCAATTTCGAGAAGATACTTCCTGAAACTAAAAAACAGGCAAGACACGCTATTTTGCTCATTTTTCCGAGAATTTTCCACAAAGAGCTCTTATTTGTGAACCTAATTTGCAAAAGTCATAGCCTTTATTTTTGTTACGTTATTACCTTTCGGTCATCACTCTTGAGTAAAAAATCGTGAGATATGCATGAAAAACACCGAAAAACAAGCAAAACACACTGTTTTGCACGCTTTGTGCACGCTTTGCAATAGCAACTGATTTTCAAACCGGATTTTCGGTAAATTATGATATTCTGATTCGTCTCGTCAATACATTTCATTTGACGCATCACACGTCGATTTTGGGCGTAAATCTCCAAAGTTATACACTGAAAACTTTGCAAAACTAGAGAAACAAAACAAAACATTGGTCCAGCAATTGTACTCCGAGTTTGCGGACGTGTTTTGAAGCGCTTAAAATACATTTCTCTACCGCCTTTTAGTGAATAATTTGTAGATCTGACTATGTTCCTAAAGTTTCGCCTTTAAACCATAAAATGTTTATTGCTGACACGTGTCAAAACAGTGTAGGATAACAAGACGTTACCGTGCTTTTCCCACGGTAACGGCTAGTTTTCCAAGGTTACTTCGACGGACTCTCTAACAAAAATTGTTATGTTTTGAGTGAGCAAAATAGCCTCTTTCGAGCTTTATCTTTAGTTTTTTACGTATATATCAGGAAATATCTTCTCAAACTCATTGAAGGATACACGAAATGAGAGGTCTTAACGAGACCAACTACATAAACTAAAGATTTTCATAGTTGGGAATAATTATATGGAGGTAAACGAGCTAAACGGGCTGTTTTTGCGTGGATTCACTACAGTATATTTGAAACAAAATTTTTCCAATTTTTCTGAGAAATTACACAAAAGTCTGTTTTCCCGCAGCTCCCTGCAAATAACATTTGTATATGTACAGATCGCACTAAATAGCTTCAAAGACATACTGGCTCAGTCAATAAAGATGTAATGTAATTTAGAAGGTCAGCATATTTTTTTCTTATATAACTGGCAATTAAGGGAAATATGGTCGAAGAAAATACGTACAACTAAACACTTGTAGAGGTAGCGCACGATATCCACCATATGGATTCAATAAAGTAGTGCAGTTGAGTCAACAAACGTCATACAACTGGTAGATTTTATTGAATAACATGAAAACAAAAATGCTCTTGTTTTCCACAAAAGCTTTCTTCTCTGGCATTTCCCAAAATTATGTGAGACAGACTACCAGAAGCTAGATGGTAGATCTAGAAAATTAGAGGGAGAACCGGTCTGGATGGAAAAATTGACAATTTAAAGTCACAGACGGAACTTTGGAGAGGTCTATAACCTCATCCTCCGTACAATAATTTATTTAAAATAAATCAATGAAATTTCTACAAAAACTTATCCAAGAAAATAATGTATAGCTGTTGTTTCATCGAGCTAAATTAAGTTAAATAATCCTGTTTTAATCGCATAGAAGGAATAAGATCGCAAAGGTATCATGACATTCCATGCACATTACGCCTGGTACGCATACACGCATTTATGTTGTATGACATAAAAGTATAAATGAACTAGAAGAATTGAAACCACACTATAGCTATTTTCAATACTGAAATTTATTATTAAATTAGTTTTTCCATTTGGTAACTAACCGGTTATATTTTTAGTGATATGACAGACGTAAGCAGATAAAAAAATATCGAATTTAATATGTAAATGTTAAGATTCTTTCGTTTTATGCATATTAGAAAAAAAGACATAAAATAAAACAATTTAAAAAACTGGATATATTTTGAAAATATCAAATCAGTGCTTTTAATGTTCTTAAAAGTCCAACAACACCCGAAGCATTAATTATGTGTAAATACTTTCTGTTTGTGGAAAAAAAAGTCTAATCTAATTTGAATACGAAATTAATATTGATTCGTATCGTAAAAATCGTCAGTAATTTAAAATATTTATTCGTTTGTTAAATTACCTCCTCTCGATCACTTGAATTTTAAGCAGAAATATTTCGACATTTTTCCGAAAGCGAAAGATGACTTTCCAAAGAATTGAAATCAATTTACTTACCTGAAAAAGAAATTAAAATTAAGTATTTTGCAATCGAGTAAAAGTAAATATCAAACAAACTTATAACGTTAAAAAAAATAAAGTTGATTTGTTTAACATGAAACTATTTTTAACATTCCTATTTCCTATAATTCTTTTAACTCAAAATATAATTTTTTTTCCAAATTATATAGTTTTTTTACTAGCTCGCTCTACTTACATTGAATGAAAAGATTTAAAGCTTCTCTATTTGGGCAAGCATTTTATATTTGTACGAAACATATAGTGATAATTGCAAATATAAAATCATTGGAATACACAAAATATGATTGCCGTAACAATATTGCATCTAATTATGCGTATCTGCGTTGTGCGCCAAATCGGTGTAAAAACAATGTAAATTTTGTGTATAAATTTCATGAAAAAATGCTAGAAAATTCACGCATAATTATGTAAAATTTATGAAGATCATGTAAAAAAGATGTACAAAAGGTGGATGGATGAATGGATTCTGTTACATTATCTTTCCATCATTTTTACATTCTAAAATAAAAAAGTATTTAGATCATTTCGACATGGTTTACATCATTTTTTCATTATTTACATAAATCTGACATCATTTTGACATTAATGTGGAAATAATGGAAAATGTACGTATAAGTAATGTAAAATAACCAACATAAAAGCAGACATCTAGCTACCTTGAAGCACCCCAACGACAACTTGTCACCTAATCAAATCGACCACCTATTGATTAGCGGAAGACATCTCACTGATGTAATTGACGTCAAAACATGTTGGAGAGCAAATGTCGACTATGATCACTATCTTGTGGTGTCAAAACTGCGATCACATCTTGTCCGGTTTCATAATGGCCAACGAGAATCTGTGAGGCGTTTTGTAGTGGACAAACTAAGAGATCCACAGATAACTTCAACAACTTCAACCAGATGATACTAATCTCGACTGGCAATCGATGAGTGAAGTAATCAAACAAGAAGCGATCAACACCTTAGGATACCAGAGCCTTAATGACTTCAATACCTGGTATGTTGCGGAGTGCGCTGATGTTACAGAACGTAATAACGCAGCGCGATTAAGAAAAGAAACTACAAAAGCGAGAGAACAGAAAATGAGTGCAGATGCGAGATACAAAGAACTCAGGAAGGAGGAAAAACGTTTGCACCGGCGCAAGAAGAGAGAGCTCGAAGATAGGACGCTACTTCAGCTAGAGAGATTGTGTAGCGCAAATGAGTCACGAAAGTTCTATAAACGTATAAACAATCAAAGGAAAGGATTCAACCCTCGAATAATCATGTGCAAAGCAGTAAACGGAACGTTGCTTACTGCAAAACATTATGTCTTAGAGATATTCAAAGAGCATAGCATTTTGATGCAAAGCTTCCGGTCCGTATAACATACCAGCAGAACTGCTGAAGACGGGTGGTGAGAAATTTTCTAAAGTAATGTATGATTTAGTAAAACCAATATGGAACATGGAAGAGTTGGCTGACGAGTGGCTAGAGGGTGCCATTTTACCTCTACACAAGATGATACAAATGAATGTGAAAACTACCGTGGAATTGCCTTGCTGAACACGGTTTACAAAGTTTTTGCTCGAGTACTAGTTGACTGAAAGTGTCGTTGGGGATTATCAAGGCGGATTCAGACGAGATCGCTCAACAACTGACCAAATATCCTACAAAAGGGCAGAGAGTTTCAATTCCGGACGTACCATCTTTTCATCGACTTCAAACAAGCTTACGACAGGACCAAGCGTATGGAGTTGTACGCCCAAAAATTAGATGGATCGATGGTGTCGAACAAGATCTTCGGACGCTCGGAATAAAAAATTGGCACTACGCGGCAAGGAACAGACGCAATTGGATCAGAATCCTCGAGCAGGCCAAGGCCCACTAGTGGCTGTAGCGCCGAAAAAGTAAGTAAAAGGAAGTAATGTAAAATTTATGTATTATAAATCATGCTAAAACGATGTAAATGTTTTCTAATTCTGAATATGGAAATAATTGTAGAAAACATATTTTACTCATCTTTTGTACATCATTTTAATATGATTTACAAAAATTTTACATTATTTATCCATTAATGTAATGTTAAATGATGTAAATGCTTTTCTAATTAGGTTGGAATGTATAAATAATGGAAAAATAATATCACAAAATCCATCGTTGTTACATTGAATATTCATCTTTTGTACATCTTTTTAAATTTTACAAAATTAATGAAACGTACACAAAATTTACATTATTTTTACATCAAAAATATAATTTTGTCGAACATAGTTTTGAAATTTATCCCAATTAATGTATGTGGCAAATTTATTTTATCACATCGGAGCCAATTATTGCACTGAAAGTAGGGATATAATTAGCCTATTATAGTCGATTTTCTTGTATTCAACGAGGGGTATAATGAAGTCATTATAGTCGAGTCCAATGTTTCTCACGTAAATCGAAAACCTTGAAGAAAACTCATACCGCCTTTTTCGAAACATCTTAACTTCCGCAACGGTTATTTGTTTCACATTTTATTAAAATAAAAAAGGCATAATACACGAACTCAATTCAAATTGGAATAAATACAATCGAGTTTTATTTTGGTTTTCTTACAGAGTAAAACAATTTGACTGATCGCCAATTTTGCAATGACAACTGCTTTGGGATTGGGTAGTTAGATAGGGTAGCGCTTGATAGCATATGAGCGGAGTGTGGTAGTCCGGGTCATATGCCAGGCGTGCAACTGTCTAACTATCAAGTGCTCTTTTTACGTCCACGTCGTAGTCCCTGGGACCTCAATTCTCTTCGGAGTTTTGTGCTAAACTTAAGAGTGCTACCTGACAACTTGCCTACGGGTTGTCGGGGAAACGGATCAGTGGGTTGAGCGAAGTGTTAACGCCTCTTCCTCGTAAAAAAATCACAGTTCAAGAAACTCTACAATGAGCCTCGGATAAACGGACGGATTCAACAACGACGACCACGTTGGAGAAGTCTGGCCCAGGATCGCTCCAGATGGAGAAACGTTGTAGAGTCAGCCAAAACCCGCTTGGGTTAGAAAGGCTGATAAGTAAGTAAGTAAGTAACTGCTTACTAGATTGAAACTAACGACTTTGCAAGAATTTCGATGTACAGTGTAATAATAGATGTAAACGGTTACCTTTGATTCGTATTTAATTCGAAATAAAATTTAATTTGTTTTCATGTTTCGTGTAAAATTGGCAATTATGGGGCCTATGGGGTGATAAAATATCGTATAACACAAAGGTTATATCGCATTAGCCCCTCGAACTTTTACCAACCTCGACTATAATTACGCGATTATACCCCTTGTGTTATAATATACTATTGTTTCCATCCAACGTGTTTCTACTGAGCGTTGTAGGTTGTAGATATTATATTACGTTTGTTGCAAGCATGTAATGTTTCCTCCAAAAAATTTTGTGCTTTTACGAGCTTGCGGTGTGTAAAGATCGATTTATTCAGTGAGTTCTGCAAGTTGGCTGGAACTGTATACGACAGCAACCTCAAACTCAGCAATCGTTCACAATTTTTAGAATAAGGGGAGCTGCAACAATTGTACGACGAGTGAGGTTCTTGGAGTCGTTGAAGTAACGAACAGAAGTGTAACCGCCTTAACGAATTAAAAAGGTTATTTTCACTCCTAATGGGGACCACGTAAGCGGCTTACAACCCGAGACTTATTCGGTCCAAATTGACGAAAGAGGGTTTGAAACGATAGTCGATTAGTGATGACCTAAATAAATCTTAGCTAAGGCTTTACCCACCGCGATATAAATTTTGAGTAGCACTAAAAACTAGATCCGGTAGATGTGGAATCCAAAGTAAGATAGCTTTAGAGAGGAAAGTGCGTGTACTTAACGAAGGAGGACACCTGTCATACATTTTATTCAGCAGTGGGCATGATTGTACGCTCTTCAAACCACCAATTCAATGAATGTACCAATTTGTTTGGTGCGCCGTACCAGTAATTGATGTGATCTACGACCATCCTACAAATTTGGCTGGTGATTCAAAATTAACAAATTATTACAGTGAACTAAGCATTCAAGGTCTTCAAAACATTGGTCCATTGCAATTAGGAAAAGAAAACGTAGTTCTTCTTCACTAATTGCCACCGCAGCATAAATATGAAAGAATTTGCGCTTATTGAATGCAAAAAATATTCTCTGAAATAGTTGAATTTACTTTAATTTCGGATTTTGTTAAATCAGAAAAAATCTTTACATTCGATTGAAATTGTATTCCCTTTTACAGAAACAAACCAGATTGCGACAACTTGTTAAATTTTCATAATTACGTCCAAACATTATTTTCGAAACGAATGAGAATAAAATTAAAGGGGAAATCAACAAAAAAAAATCTACTTGTTTCATTTTATACCCGATTAACCAGCTATACACCAAAATTCAAATTTTTCTTACTCTTCTTGTTGTTGTTAGTTTTTTTCTGTGTTTCGGTGAAGGTTATTCACCTGTTGTTCTCAACTGACATGAATCTGTGTTATTATATACTTGTTTCTGATACCCAAAATAAAATATATGTTGTTACGAGAAGTATCCAGTAAGAAGTGTTTTAACCCCAAAAGTTTGATCATTTTTTTTGTTACTCTAAGCAGTTTTTAATAATATGTTTTAGAGAAAATAAGTTTATTGAAAAAAAGACGATAATTATAAATCAAAGAGAAACTAATGCTCATATCTTGGGGAATTAAATCTGAGAACTGTAAGTTCGTTTGTTAATTACTTATTAAAGATATTTTTGAAGAAATTCAATTTGAACGAAACGATTGTTAAAAACCCGAATATCGATGAAATATTAATTTTACTCTTTAATTATGTTAATGTAATCTTCCTCTGGCTATTCAGGATGAGACTATAAATTAATGAAGATCGATTTTTACGTATATGGTGTGTATTCACTCTCGTGACCGTACAGTTAACAGAATAAAACTTCAATATCTTTGAGCGAAATCAATCCGATTCATTTGACATGCTACATCAATCTCAAGAAAAACCTCGAAAGTCCGAGAGTAGGTCTCAGGAGGGGTTAGTCAATCTTAAAATGGCGGTTTCGTCATCGCCAAACAGACAAATTGTCGAGCTACTTTATGTAAGAGGACATTCACTTTGTACATTAATATAATCTTACAATCAGAGTCAGAGCAGGAGCAAAATCCAAATTTAAAATTTTATTAATGGGTGGTAGGTGGTTGTTCTATTCCAAACGATGTTTAACAAGAAGTCTCTCATGCATAGGTGGAACCGCCCGCCGAGAACAATTGGTGCTCTCCACCACCGGCTAAAATGCATATCTGGAAATGAAAACTGTCGTTGGAGCAAATACGTTCCTATTACTATCTGAGAAGCAGAAACTCCACTGTATGATGTATGCCGCCAACTTATCAGGAGGCTAATATTTGCGTTTTAATTAATTTATTTTAGTCACCTTCGTAGTTACTGGAACTAAGTGTTTCGGTTTGGATACGTATGGATTCTTTTTTCAGATGTTCCGGCTATTCGGTCTAGGACCAAAGGAGAGGTTTATTGGTTCAGCCAAATCGGATTTAGAGATTCCTGTTCTTTCATTAGATAATCGGATGACATGATTATGAGCAAGTAAAGACAGAGGTTGCATTTCAGCACACTTCATTATTTTGGATGAAGAATAATGGTTTGACTACTGTTTTCTAGTTGATCATACAACAAAAAGCGTATATGAGTGTCAAGTTGAGTGTAGGCATGTTGTCAATAATTTGTAAGGGAAAACCAAATGTGTGGGTTAGCTACAAAAATTGTATGTGTATTGTATGAGCACTTTTTGAAATAGCCTTTCATACTAAAAGACCAAATTAGTGGGAGGAAATAATGTTTTATTTTCATATGGAGTAATTTCATTGACGTCATGTTGGAAGCAAATTTAAAAGAAAATGTTTTCACATGTTTTATTTAAATGTTGCTGAGCTCACATTGTGAACGAAGTGTATCCATATCCATCTTCAGTAGAAAATGTTGGTCTCAAGTGACAGCTTCCCAATATCCACGTGTTCGTGGAGGGTTCACCAAATACACGAAACCGCTTTCAAGGATGTGGGTGTGGATAAACCAAAATTACTTCTTCGTGCCATTCTCAGTTGAAACAATGGAGTGAGGAGGCAATTTCTTTTTTCAACGTATTAAGTAATAGAATTGCAATAAGAACAAATGAACCGAGGTCAAGTTCATTTCTAAAGCAAGGCCTGAAATTCGACTTCAGGAATCTAACTGCCAATTTCGAATTTGAATTGGTTTGGTACCTTTATAACACTGAAATAATTTCGAAAAGACTCTTGATTTGTCTTGAAATTATTTCAGCAAAAACACACTGCTTTTTGTGCATGAATAGCGATTGAACGCAATCTATTGTTATACATATATACAATAGCATTTGTGTTATGAACTCTCCGTGATGTTCCGAGGTAAATCAGTCAAAGTTGCTGTTAATTATGTTTGTACGTAGTGATACAGACGAACTTGTATTGATATCGGAATTCGTGAAGACAGTCGCACTATTGAGGTATTGCTGTGCCTAGATGTCATTCTGCTCAGCTGTAATGTCGAAACTCTGATACTCTATGGTCTTGTGCTACCCGCCGTGGTATCTGTCAGCTCGGTTTATGGACCAGATTAGAAGTGAGCGGGCTGCCCGAAAATTGGAAAAAACCCGACCCGATCGATTTTCACTGGTTTCGGGTTCGGGCTTTCGGGTCTTGAAAATCCCGAGCGGGCGGGTTTCGGGCGCACTTTTTATCGGGTTGAAGATTCGGGTACATAAAAAAACCGAAACCGGTTTGTAAAAAAATCTAAAAATGATGCACCATGTCCAAACCGAAAAGTTCCACAATAAAGAAATTATGGAAGTGAGAAGATTAATGCCAATATTAATACAAAAAATGAAATTAAAAAATTTAATTTTTTGAAAAAAAAAAGAAACGCCGCCGCCAGCCGAGAAGCTGCAGCCGAGATTACACTGCATACATTCTATAGTATTTGTGATCAGTATTTTTCTATTTTTTACTCTTCTATCTACTTGTGTTTGAATTTCTGATGAAGTAATTATTAGAGCTAGCGCTATAAACTAGTGGTAGCGGTAGCGCTGGTAAAATTGAAATAGCTAAATGACGTTTTTTATTCAAACAATTCAACCCGCTCGATTTCATATAAGTCCAGCTACAAACAGGATAGTCATGTAATTTTATAGATTTGTAGAATGAGACTAGACCTGCATTGGAGAAGGAAGCATCTGACTGTATATGAATGGAAGGAAGGAGCCTGGGTCATATGCCAGGTGTAAAACTATCTGCCCGGTGTTTAGGTGGAGATCCTGAAAAGGGCTTCCTGAGATTTTAATGATGACAAGGTGGTACAAAGGGTCCAAGAGACCTGTGTGCTGCGATCAGCAGTGATCGGCCCTAACTGACAAAAGCTCTGTATAAATGACTAATTGTAAAATTGTTCAAATGCTGACGAATAAATCACTAACTTTTCTGTGGATAAGTAAGACATGGCTAGAATTAGTATCTTTCGATAATGAAAAAGATGTTACTCTGAATGCATAAATGACACCAGGATCTGAGCTAAATTACAAAGAAAATTGTGTTGTGAAGGAAATCATTGAATGAAAAGAAACTTGTTCTGTTCAGCAATTACGACAGGAAATTTATAAAAAAAAATTATGTCTTCAAAAATGTAAACCTTTACCTAGTAGACATCATCGTGTAATTCAACGATCATTTTGAAATTAAATGCCAAAGTATCCATCCACACTGTGACACTCCACACACAAAACGTATACTCCGCATATAAAATGAAATGCATCAACTTTTACACAAATGTTGCTACAAGCGAAATTCCAATCATGCCTTCCCTTCACCAAGAATTCGCATAAACCGTTATACAACATTGAAGTTATATTTTTTTTCTTATATTTGTATAAATTGGCAGTCTATACGCGTACATACATTTAATAGTTATGTTTCTCAGTAGCCAAACACACCTCAGTGTAAATATATTTAAGTTTTAATATAATATTAGCCATCCATTTCTAAAATGCCAGAGGATATACCCACTTGCAGACTAAATGTCCAATCGCTAATTATATCAATACGCGATTCGAGAAAATTTGTAGTCTTGTTACTGGAAGGTATAGAATTGTATGCTATGTGCATGGAATGATTGAAAATCTGGTGGTAACCACGGTTTAATAATAACATATACTTTAATGGGTGATAATTGCGCAAAATTCTGATATTGTATTGCAAATTTATTGTCAATATAAAATGTAAGCATTTTATTTCTTAAAAAATTTCAGAATTTCAATGTGTATAAAATATCGCCCGAAATTACACTTCACATGGACTTGCTGAGGCTTATTTTGCTTATTACATTCGTATACATATTGCATATACATGATTCGTATAGAATCAAAATGTTAAAAAAAGGTGATGATGACGAATAAAAAAATGCTAATTAAACGTGCATTGCGAAATGGCTATGGAGACATGGATGAATAACAAATATACCACTTATGTATTCTATAGAGTAACAACAAATTGGTTTTTAGTTATTCATACCATAAGGGTTATTGACTCTATTGTGAGCTCTTTTATTTCTTTCTTTTAAATATGTCGCTAATAAAATTCTATTTGGTGTCTAAATAATAATTGCCCGGAGAAAACAATGCTAATTTGTCCGTCAACAAAATTTTGATGCACAAATTACCGAATCGAGTGCGCCGGATTCTAGGTAACGGTTTGTGCTGACTAAAGCACCAAATGAACTTACCGAACAGAGTTTAATTGTAGCTTTAATACATTACGTTCCAAGTACAAGACCCTAACTTTGTGCGTAGAAAAAAAAACTTTCCGAAAAACGAATGTGGAATGTGGAACGTACACTCACGGAAATATATTTTTGCATTAATAGAATTTTGTACTTCTGCGCAGCTTTTTAACAGTGCAAAAACCTGCGCAGAAGTACAAAATTCTATTTAATGCAAAAATATATTTCCGTCAGTGTACGTAAAAAAGAAATGTTCCAATTTATGAGTAGCACCCATCAATCGATTTAAACGTCGACCCTCCGACGACGGACGCCACTGCATCAAATAATAGAAATCACAAACTGCTTAATTATCTAAAATATATAATTTTTACACATTTTTTGATATGCAAAGTGCCTGCATTTTCCTTGGATTATCGCAAAATTAAATAAATAATTATCTGAAATTATTTTATTTGCTCCATATATTTTTGCGAATAAATGTTAATAATTTTTTTCAGTTATCAAACAATGACTCCACTTTAATTGGTAAAACAAATAGCGTTAATTTACTGGAACTGGAGTTAGTTCTATGTAAACAAAATCATGTGTATGTCGACCGGTTTCTAAAATCTGAGGTGAAAGCCGCATCCAAAAGTTATTGTCGATCGAGGTCGATATTAATCGTAAGGACTATTCTCGAAACGAGACACAAACTAAACATTCTCCTTCAGCTCTGTATTGGAGCAGGTTAGAAACTATAGGAACTGTAAAACCTGGGTAAACTTCATTGTGGTTTCTTGTTAAAGCTTTCATCATATGCGGTAGCGGAGGGCGTGACGCAATCCCCACACCCCAAAAAAGGAGTTCACAAACTCAAAAAACGCCTCACAAAAACATTTGTGACAAGGCACGATGTATAGGAGAACTTTTGAAATTTTCCCCCTTCCGCTCCCCTCTCCCTCCAAATTGTTTAAAAAAAATAATGTTGCAGCATCTTTCCAACGAGAACATACTCATCAAAATCGGTTGGAAATTGGCTAAGATATCGAGGTTTGAAAATGACATTTTTCTATTTTCTATTTCTATTCTATCATTTTTCTATTGTTCTCATTATTACGAAAACTATTTTTCTGATCTGTCGGTTTCAATCTATCTATCTATCTCCGGAATGACAATACTTAGAGAGTTGGTTTCTTCGGAAAAGTTTTAGAGTTTGGTCAGGAGAATTTTTTGGGATCTTAAGAAAATAGCTGCCAGCTGTCAAAGTGATGCCATCTTGAATTTTCCTAAGCAATAAATTAGGTTTTTTTTGGTTTTCGAATTTGAACTTCGGAATGACACTACTTAGATAGCTGGTGTCTTCTACAAAGTTATAGAGTTTAATCAGGAGAATTTTTTGGGATTTTCAGAAATCTGCCAAAATGACGGATGGATTTTCGTTATTTCGTTTCTTTGGGTTTTCGAATTTTAGCTCCGGAATGAGAATACTTGGAGAGTTGGTTTCTTCTCGAAAGTTATAGAGATTGTTGAGGAGAATTTTTTGGGATCCTAAGAAAATGGCTGCCAGCTGTCAAAGTGACGCCATCTTGAATTTTCTGAATTAGAATAGTTGTACGGTTGGTTTCTTTGGGAAAGTTATAGAGATTGATGAAACGAATTTTTAGCCTGAAGTCTGAAAAAATTTTTTCGCCAGAACTTTTTTTTCGCTGGAAAGTTTTTTTCGTCGGAATTTT
>WJQU01003843.1:0-13766 GCA_029228625.1 Pseudolycoriella hygida
GTGGAACACGGGAGAAGTAGAATACGGGGGAAGTGGAATACGGAGAACGTTCAATACGGTGAACGTGGAATACGGGGGAAGTGGAATACGGTGAACCTTGCATACGGTAAACGTTGCATACGGTGAACGTTGCATCCGGTGAACGTTGCATACGGTGAACGTTGCATACGGTGAACGTTGCATACGGTGAACGTGGAATACAGGGAAAGTGGAATACGGGGAACTTGGAATACGAGGAGAGTTGAATACGGGGAACGTTGAATGCAGGGTAGGTGGAATACGGTGAACGTTGAATATGGGGGAAGTGGAATACGGACAAGTGGCATACGGGGGAAGTGGAATACAGGGGAAGTGGAATACGGGGGAAGTGGAATACGGGGGAAGTGGAATACGGGGGAAGTGGAATACGGGGGAAGTAGAATACGGTGGAGTGGAATACGAAGAAATAAAATTCGGGGAAAGTTGAATACGGCGAACTTGGAATGCGGTGAACGTTAAATACGGGGTAAGTGGAATACGGGGGAAGTGGAATACGGGGGAAGTGGAATACAGGGGAAGTGGAATACGGGGAACGTTGCATACGTTCCACGGAGGAAGTGGAGTACGGGGGAAGTTGAAACATTACGCATCATTATTTAAAACGAAAAAAAATATGGCTCTCTGAATAGACAACACGCGAAAATGATAAAGCCTGCGTAGCCCCTAGGGACGGGGGTTTCGACTACGTAACCTACCCTTTAATGTTAAAGCGAAAATGATAAAGCCTGCGTAGCCCCTAGGGGCGGGGGTATTTATTAGTTGCTAATATATTCGGTTCGCCAAAGTCACGTTATAATTCAAAGTTGTATCGTATTCGTGCCACCTTAGCAAGCCGCTTCGAAGATAGGGCGAAGAACTTTACGCTCGAATGTAAGAAGCACCTGTTTTTCACCCTTTTCATAGTCCAGGATTCACAGAAGTACAGGAGAGATGGACGTTTAAGATTTTGTAGATCTGGCACTTCGTTTTTTTATAGCAACTTTGAGCGCTATTGTTTTTAAAAATCCCGAAATAGCATCGGCTTGCTGCCAAAATACCATTGTGGATCTCTAGTGTTATGCCACCGACCGCGGGATGTTTTAGAACACCAATGTAGGGGAACTCATCTACCACCATGTTGAGT
This sequence comes from Pseudolycoriella hygida, assembly GCA_029228625.1. Taxonomy (NCBI): domain Eukaryota; kingdom Metazoa; phylum Arthropoda; class Insecta; order Diptera; family Sciaridae; genus Pseudolycoriella; species Pseudolycoriella hygida. The sequence continues at coordinate 1,163 of WJQU01003843.1, forward strand.
TCCCCGAATTTTATCAAGTTACTCTGTTGTCGGGCTACCGAATTTGCCATTTTGGTTTTATTGGAAAATATTGGTTTTGAGCTCGTTGATAATCATTCACATTCCTCGAGTTCGAGCAGCGTCCTGTCCTATTGCTCTTCCTTTCGTTTTTTAAGTTGTCGCCTTTTGTTCTCTCGTCCTTGTAGCTTCGCACACTAATCGTGCAGCGTTTTCGTTGCCAGTCACATAAACTCATTCTGCGTCATACTAGGTGTTACAATCGTTAGGACTCTCATATCCTATTGTTGTGTTTGCTCATGTTTAATTATTTCACTCCTTACCAACTTGTTAGGGGTCATGCACAAATTACGTACGCAGTTTTTTTGATGTTTTTGACCCCCTCCCCCCATCGTACGCTTCCGTACTAATTTTGAGACCCCCCTGTCGTGTACGTACGATTTTCCATACCCTCCCCCCACCCCGTCATTAAAAGAATATATTTTGAAAAATCCCTTTATTCGTTCGTCCATGCCTGTGGCATATGTTTCTCTATAGAAATGACAGGGCACTTTTTTCATTTCATTTTGTTTCTTTTTAATTTCTGAAATCGACTCCTTGGAATGTTCCACGTCATCTATATTCAACCAGTCTACGTCGTCTCGAGCTATGATTGCCAACAGTTCGTTGGCTCGAAGAGCGGCGATACGTTTCGGTCGCACTTTCGGAACGATTTGCGAATTCGAATTCGATAAAACTAATCAAAATTAATTTTTTTTTCTGCGTACGTACAATCGTGCTCGACACCCCCACCGTACGCTTCCGTACGAATTTTGACCCCCCCCCCCAAAGTACGTACGTAATTTGTGTATGACCCCTTAGCATTGAAGTCTTCCAAAACGATTTTGATGTCATGTGCCGGTAACCCATCGTAAGCTTTTACGAGCTGGCATAATAATTGTCCTCGTCATCAAAGATCAGTTCTTAAAGCGGCATTTTAGTTGTAGCACACAAAATCGCTCATTGACGTTTTCGCAGTTCAGTACCAGGACGTTTGGTTTTACTGGCTTTCAGGGAGGCAGTAAAACTACGACGTGACAACATATGTCCATCAATGAATGAAACAACCGACTCAAGGTGTTGTTCGATGTTCCAGTTTATAATCTTCGGCGTCTCATATATACGCTCTAACACCTCAGCCGAAATTGTATGTAAGATTTGTGTTTAACCTTGAGATAATGATTTATTAAGTTAAAAAGGTAGTTTCAAAATTTCCACACATTTTTGGCGAAACTAAAAAGAAAATCCATGAGGTGGAAGTGTATCCACAACAAACAGACAGCGTGATTGTGCCATAATCATTCACGTACAAACAAAAATATAAAGCTATGCGTTAAAATAGTACAAATTTAATTACATGCTTGATACTAACATCCAACTATTCATATTGTTATTTTCGGTATAAACATTTTTTGAAAAAGATTTTCGTCACCGTCGTCGTGTATACTACAAAATAGCTATATTTTCATGCATATCTATGCCTATGAAATTTATATAGTGAACCATTGTTTGGCACACGAGCGATATGCTTGCATGGTTGTTTACAACTCTTCTTCTTCGTTATGGCTCAAGGAACACGAGGTCCCCACTAAAAATTTGTAAGACATCATTAACGTGTGTTACAGACAATACACGCTTTACGTTCCATTGTGTCTATCTGCTTTGGACTCAGTTTATATTTTTGTTTCAATTCTACGTTTATTAATAGACGCTTCATTTTGTGTCAAAGAGAATCATGTTTGACTCTGGTGCAAGTATTCAGTCGATTGTAGTTTATCGCATGGTATACATTGTGTTTAATGTGTAATTCATAACTCAAGCGTCGTGGTAGTTTCATTTGAAGAACCTCAATAACTAGTTTAAGGAATGACTGCTAACTTAAAGCTTAAACAAAAATGCCTCAAAATTCATATAACTAGCAAATTGGACAGGAAATTCTGAAATGTTTGATAGATGATTGCATGCAAATGCATGAGATAGTTCAAATGATTTCTTATTTTGGAACGAATATACTAAATGACGGAAATGACTTTGGATCTACCAACGGAAGCTCTTTAGCTCCAATCCAGTATAATATTTTGCAGGCATATTTTCCTCTGCAGGCTATTATTCCACAAGTACTGTCATTCTCACACCATTTGTTAAAAATGGTAATTTTTTCTTCTATGAAAAACAGTCTCACACGTAATTCAAATTTTCTAGAAATTCATAAAAGGAAAATTTCGTTCCTTTGGAGATTTGTTTTAACTTCGAGGATAGAATTATTATTATTCAAAGATTAGTGCAACATTTCTCAACACCGAATCCCCACACGAAAATCAACAAATCAAACTTCCAGTGGCACCTACATTTAGCTTCATTCGAATTAGAGCCTATTTTCGTGAAATAATGTCACGAAAAATCGTGAATCGGTTGAATTCTTAGTGAATTTCGTGCAGAGCCTATTTTCGAGAAAAAATTTCGCAAAACAAGGCTCTGATTCGAATTCAAACCAAACAATTTGAAAAAAGATGTTATACGTACAGGACGCAGCTGTTTACAAAATTATTATTGCACTACCGGTGCGGTGGGAGCGTAGCTTAATTGCTAGCAATGTTCATAAAAACTTTCCGATTCGAAAATAGAACATTTGGATATTGATGAAATTAGTGGCGAGGGGCCGTTCAAAAATTACGTAATGCTCTAGGGGGGTTCTTGCCCAGCGTGACAGCGTGACCAAGTGTTACGTCACGCAAAACTTTTGAAAAAGCTTACAAATGGTTGAAAACTGTTGAAAGCTTCACCGAGCTCTACGCAGTGCCTCCTTTTCCATGGGAGTAGGAGTAGTAGTATTATGAAGCGAAGCTAGTTTTGGACTTTTGGCATTTTAGGGATTTTCAATAAAAATTTCCGTTGTGTAACACACGGGGGTGAGGGTAAGAAGCTTCCGTGACACTAGTGTGACAGGGCTTTTTCCCCTGTCATATCGAAGCTTGAATCGAAAAACGCATCAGAATAGATATTGCTAAAAGACTTCAACGTATTTAAGTAAATATTGCCTTAACTTTTAAGTCTATGAAATCTATGGACGACATTAAATTGGATTGGAAATTGCCGAAAGTACAATATTGAAAACCCCGTCCGGAGTAACGGTGTAAAAACCTCTACAAATATCCACTAAACGCCCTAAACTTAAGAAAAAAAATTCAAAAAGAAATTTTTAACAAAATTTTTTTAAACAAATTTTTAAAAAATGTGTACTAGGACCGATTAGAACAGTCCTAGAGCAGTTAAGGGAGGCCTCTGACCCATACTTCCATGGACAAAAACGTTAATCTCAATTTATTCCACAACATAGCAAAAAAAAATTCAATGTGATGACGACCTTTGGACCGCCATATGGCTCTAGGGAGAGGCCGCGGATCCATATACTTGCAGGGACAAAAAAGGTCGTCTACTTTTTCTCTGCAACACTGCACAAAAAACTTCATCGAAAGAATATTCACGAAAAACCACTAAATATCGTCTAGGGTCGTGTAATGTGAGCTGGGCTCACACTAAGAACCCTAACTGTCCTGAACTAAGTTTGAAATGAAAAACATTTGTTCTAAATCGAAACGTTTAAAAAACTAAATATATTTCCGCTAAATTTAGAAAATTTCATGATCAATATTCGCTAAAAGACATGCAAGTACTGTCATAAAACTGAAAGGAAAGGATGATAGAAAGACAATTAAATTAAGTTTTCCATCAAGGCTATAATTGTAACAGGAAGGATGAAATGAACTTACCGTGAACGAAATTTTATTGCTAACCTAAAAAACACTTCTAAAATTAATATATTTGTTTGGAAAACAATTCCTGCGATTAATAAAGAACAATTGAAACAATCACTCTGCACATTAATTTCGTGTTACACATTAAAAACAAATACAATATCGTCATTATATCGTCGTAAACATACCAACATCAATCCACCGCCCACCTCCATCACCTTTCCAACAGAACAGAACTGAAGAGGAATAAATCACAAACACACTCCAGTTAGCTATCATATCTTCTCTCGTTCAGTCGGTATCGTGGTAGATTTTTTCAAATAGAGAAATAATTTCCAACAATAAAAAGAAACAATATTTGTATGTACACTAACGAAGACGAGAAACATTAAACGAAATTAAAATAAAAGTGAAAACAAACTTTTGCATAATTTGCATTAATTAACGTGTTTCGTGGATTGAAAACAATCACAATTTCCCTAAAATTTTAGAGGAACGGAATGAAGATAACCGTAGGATCATTTTAGATTTAAGAAAGACTCTTTGATTATTGGATTACATTGAAAAGAAGACCTCAGGTAAATAATTTTTTTATTGCCTATGGTGCGGTTAGAATTGGTTATGCAATGTGTCTTGCATTTAATTGGCTTATTACAAAATTCGAGTTACAAAGATTTCTAATAAATTATTCAATTACAAGTTGAAAAAATTCTTTCAACCGTTGACAATATTTCATGTCTTTTCATTTCATGTATTTTTTAAATCAAATTAAAGAAACTCTAAACTTAACATTGCGTTACGACTTTCTAATATACTGTTTTTTTCTGTTGTTGACGCTTTTAGAGTGAACTTAGTTAAAAAAAGCTGCTATCGTCATCGTCCATGTCACTTAAGGGTGCATTCTATTCTGTTGTTTAGTTAATTAAATAAATATTGCTTGGTCAAACATTTACGCCGTTTGAGCAGAAAATTTATGTTGAACTATACAAACAATACAGGAATACTCTGTGTCCCATTTACTTGCATTTTTAATGTTACACGTTCACTGATCACACAATGAAGTCGAAAATCCTAATTAATATTCACAATGAAGTCAAAAATCCTAATTAAAATTAAGAAATTTTGCAAGAAATAAGTTTGTATAATCCCTCACGTTCGTTCTTACCTCCATTTTTTTCTGTTGAAGAAGGTCCTACACAAAGAAACTGTGGACATGTAAGGATTTTCTCCATGAAATCATGTTTCACAGGCCTACAACGAATTTCCAACAAAATTTTCTTTGTTGAGTCAATTCTTCATAATCGGCAAAATTTGACTACCAGTCAAGAATTACAAAGTTTTTTCTTGAAAAACTTGACAATTTACTTTCATTAAATTTGTCTTGCTGTAAATGAATTTTTGTGGTCTACGCCAATTTCGAGATTTCTCTTTCTATCGCAAATCCATAATATTCCAGCTGAAGTATTTGTAACTTGCATTTGAAGTGATCGCTCTTTAATGAGAAATGATCGCTGAGACCTCGCTAAGAATTAGTAAAATTCTGTAAAAAATATTATAGCTAAAAATGCGGAATTTTTGGAAACTTCTTGGGAAATCTGTCAACTATTAAATGCGAGTACGTAAACTATACATACCGCGTGGTTAACTTACATACCCCGCTTATAGCAAATCTTTCCCTTTTTGTAAGTAAGTGGCGTAAAAGTTTTATTCAACCATTGTCATCGTTGGTCGGAGATAATTCTCGTTTTGGTACAATGGCACCCATAGAATACAAAGTTTCTACGGCCGCTATGCCATCTGTAGAGTAGAGTCTACGTGTCGTATCAACACTTAAAAAAGCCATTAACATTTCTTCCATAATACTTCCAAATTGAACAACAAAACTGAAGAGAACAAATATGTTGCTGATTTCGTCGTTTTCGACTCATCAGCACACCTTGTCTTAAGACCATGTGTATATCAGTACAACTGGTCATCATAATTTCGGGTCCTGAAAAAATAGCTAATAGCACTTTGAGATCTTCTATTCGTATTCACAGACTTGATCTAAAGTATACAATGCAGACATGACAGCCGAGAAATTTGTTCAACTCCTCGACTGTCCTCGACTTAAGCTATAGATGACTTTGTGGAGCTTTACAGTCTTTAACAAACTATTAGATAACAATTAGAGGAAACATATTGTAAGGGTGTCAAGGATCGGCTGCTTACAAAATGAAAAGTTATAGGTCGGCTAAGGCCATATTTTACACACAATGTGCAAAAATGGCCTTAACCGAGCTAAAACTTTTTATTTTGTATGCAGCCGATCGATAACACCTTTAAAAAATGATTTATCCAATCAATATCTGCTGGTTTACTGAAGACAATAAAGCTCTACAACGTCATCTTCACCCCAAGTCGACTTAAAAAAATTGCTCGGTTGTCATGTCTGATACAATGTAATCGTCTAGCGGCACCTTGATTTTATGTGAGTGTAGGAGTAGATGGCACTAGGTTTGTGTGCAATTTATCACTGACACAGTAAAAACTTCGGTAACGAAAGGATCTGTAACAAGAATCCATCTGACCAAAGGCTCATGAATATTGCGGGACTAGTAAATAAGAAATGATCTAGCCTCTGACCCGGACGGGTTGTAACGGCGGATTGTTATTATTATAAGGAGTAGAAATTAAGAATTCAAAATTTTTCTATGATTTAAGTGTTGTTTTTTGAAAAAGTTGCAGTACTGATTAAACCATTTCTCATAAATTTTTCAATTTTTGACGCGAAATTATTGGAGAAATGAAATTACTGAAATTAGTAGGTATACTATGATAAGTATATTATTATAAATTAGTATATGTGTAGTTCCACGGGATAGTTGGATAAAATGTAACGTAGGAACTCTCATATCACTAATTTCTGAATGAGATTCAGCCTTACAATCTTCTAGAAAGTTGCCGTATGCAATTTAGTGGGAATAGTAGATTACAGTGGGGGGTGCGGAAGTAAGTCATTACATGAGGGATCAATTTTGTGAAATTAGCCAAACTCAAGAGGGTGTTTTTAAGCAAAAAGCTTTGAAAACTGTTTTTTGACGAGTGTAGAGTTTGTATTCCGAGCCGAAGGCGAGGTATACAACTACAAGAGTCAAAAAACAGTTTTTAAAGCGAGTTGCTTAAAAATACACGAATGAGTTTGCGAATGTCACGAAATTATCCAGAATGGATGACTTACTAAGCATCTCCCACTGTATGCTGTTTTACTCGGTGTCCCAACCGAAAACGCGTCATTACATGCAGATATACATGTAATGAGAAGTTTCCGGTGGGGGCTACATGTAATGAATGACATGTAATGAATAATTTCCGTGGGGTGCACATATACATGTAATGACAAGTTTTCGGTGGGACAACGAGTAAAAAATGTTAACGTGATAAATATTACGGTGTGTACTTAATAAGATCCGAGTGCTCCCTACATTGCATTTCCCAATGGAACTACCCATATAAGCAACGGTTTGAAATTAGATCCAGATGTGTCACAAAAAATTTTCTTTCAGATTTAATTTGAGAAATATCATTTCGCTCATAACTTCGCTTCAAAAATTGAAAGCTCGAATTTCGTTCACTTCAGTCACTAATAACTGAAAAATGATTCAATTAAATTTTTTTAAAGAAAAGTAAAAAAAAAATAATTCTATAAAGTACTTATTTGTTCATTTAGTCATACGTTTCCAATGTTTTTCTATGAGAATTGTTTGATCTGATTTCCCTGCGAACCAAATTTTTTTCTCAAAAATTTCCCTGCAACCAGTTTTGCAAGTCCGTGCATTATTTCCATGCCCGTTACAAAGGGCGAAAAATGTCACAATTTTATAAAACAAAAAAAATTGGATGTCCTGTGTTAATATAGATAATACAATTTCTTCTGTATTGTACCTTCTGGCACCCTACCTGCTCACAATAAAATAAGGTAATCTGCAAAGCTTCTACCACATAAACAAGCAAAAACTAAAGTGAAAGTTACAATTGTATCTGTTACATTGGGACATGATATCATAATGTGAATAATGAGTTGAAAATTTAAATCCAAAACCTAATTATACAAGAAACTTTAATGCTCGGTTAAGTTTTCTTTCGGTGAAGAGGAAATTATACTAAGTTAGGCAATACGATGTTGCAATCGAGTCTGATGGTTAAAAGTGATGATACACCATTGGCTACTGAATCAATTAAATTAAGTTTTCGCATATTTAGTGCATCGATCTTCTGTTTGTTTATTTACAATATAAAAATGAGAAACTTGTGCAATATGATATTATCTCTTTCGATGTAAGCTTCGATTTAAAAAAATGTCAACGATCTGCAGGTATCGATTTGAAATATATTGAGAGTAGAATCTTTTGCTTAATGTCAATTCTGTTCAGTTCCGTCGGCAAGTGTCAATATAAAACTTATTTGAATCATTGGATTCGCTCTAAAATAATTCACACACACATTAAACCTCACCTCACCTTATCACCTCACTGCAGCTTCGTGCACCCGATTGCGTCTTAATGCTCATCGCTGCACCTTGGTGTATCTCACTTGATTCCCAGAAATTTCGATAGACAAGATTTATGATTCTCCAGAAAAGGTTTTCTCCATTTGTTGATTGAAATTCGGTGTTTAATAGGACTCCAAACATTTGCCGGGTCAATGGTGACGTAACCGTTGGTAACCGATGGTAACGACCGATAAAAAAATTAAATTTTACCAATTAAAAATAATAGATGACCGATAAATTTTTGAACCCATATTTAAATTATTATTAAAGCGCGTAATTTGGGGTAGTGCCAAAAGACCTCATGTTGAGTGCTACATGCAAAAAATCCTACAAACCACCTCGCCAAACAGACACATATACAATATTGTTCATGCGACGGATCGAAGATCCGAGAAAAATTTAGAAAAATCCCTGTTTTCGATGTCGACATTGAAAATTCATTTTACATCAGAGTATCAGAGAAATGATAAGTTGGTACGCCTTCGGCCAGATCGGAGGAACATGTGAATGACAGTTTGTTGCTATGGGAGAGTATTCTTTAAAAAATGCGGACGAATTGGTTCGATTCCAGCTGTCATTCTTCGTAACATTTCAACTGCTCTCGCAATCATGTAGCATGAATGAATGTCACTGTATGTACATTATTATCCTAACAAGAAAAAATCTGAATTAATTCGGATCTCTCGTGCACAATAAAACTTTCATACATATTTTTCATGTAAAATTTTAATGTGGTGAAAATCGGTCTTGCGAATGTGTGATTGTGTGATGGGTGAGTGACGAGGGTGTCACTTATTCATCCAACATTCATTCACAATAATGAAGAAGAAACAATCGATTTGTAGTTCGTGTTACTATAAAAATTGACATTGCGTTTACACCGTTTTTTGGTGTTTTTGGATTTCGTCCACATTTTATAGATATCTTTTTTAATTTTCAGTTTGTAGGATCGGCAACACCGACAAATTTACGTTGCCTGGCCGAGTCGAATCAGAGAAATTTGTCCTATATTTTATAGATATCGTTTTTTAATATTCAACTTGTTAGGATTCGGCAACATCGACAATTTGCGTTACATAGCCGAATCGAGTTACAAATCGATTGTTTCTTTTTCGGCAATATAATAATGAACTTTTGGATGAATCTTTTCATTGAAGTGACATACTCGTCAGCCTCGTAGTATGGTTACTGTATTGTTGTTGATAACACCATCGCATCGGTGTCATAACAAATTATACAAAATGTACAACATATGGCGACGAAAGCAGCAGGAGATGGTATATCATAACAGATCTATGGCTAATTCCATCGGTAACCCATACATTGTCACTACCATGTCACCTGGGGAACGAATGTGTTTTGTCTCATGTTAATATGAATCACATTGAAAGAATGAAAGAGATGAAATTCGTTACCCAGGTGACGGTACCGATGAAATTAGCTCTATATAGATCCATTATATTTATTCTTCAAAGTAGATTTTGTTTACACATATCATTTCATTTTGTTACAAAATGTTGCCAAGTTTTTCGTTTTGGTGGTATCGGTTGTTTTGTCGTGATGACAACTTGCTGCATAACGTTCACGTGGGCAGCAATTATCGCACATGGTTGAATTTTTAAACCTTCATCACTTATATTGTGATCCAAAACTTAATACGTCACTCGGAGAAGCACTTTGGTGCCGTTCATAAATTACGTAACGAAAAATTTGGCATTTTCTGAGGTTCTGAGGTCTGGCCGGTCGGTGAAATTTTTTTGTCCATAAATTATTTGTTTATATTTTAAATGAAAGATTTGCTTGCCATTCCGGATATGGACGAAAATGAAAAAACAATGAATTGTGGATGGCGCATACACAAATCCCACTAGCACCCAAGTGTAAGATTGAAATTTCATCTATGAACATTTTATCACATGAAGATCTAAACTTAAATTTACAATCATAACATAATGTATGTATGTTTCACCAGCCGCAAACCCTTTACATTTTTCGCAAATTTACTGTTCCAGAAAATCATATTTAGAATCAGTTACGATGTATTAAGTTGGAATTATGTTTGTGTCGCATCTATCTCTTTAAGATGAAGAAGTTTTATTTTGCGGTACTTTTTATCATTAGATTCGCTTGCGACAATATTTACAAACATCGTTAGTTCAGGTAATTGTTCAGCAGACGCAACCGTAATACGATTTTTTGTATGTTAGCTTTGTACAGTAAAACGAAGTAACATGAATTTATTGAGAGTGGAAAGCTAGGCTAACTAATACACAAAGTAAACGCATCAGCTTATGGGATAGGTTATGATAGATAAAGTGTTACAGTTTAATGCATTTCCTGAATGTAAACGAAGCAATCAAACCAATTGAATGGCATGGTTTTGATGTTTTTCTTTGCATATTGTTCTTTTAATATCCAATATTATTCTACTTTCAGATACATCGAAAATACATATCATTGGAAATGTTTCCCGAAAAGGATAAGAGTGAAACAAAACGATGACTCCAATATTGAAAATTCTACTTTTCTTCGCACTCATTATCATTGAATCAGCATCACAAAGAGAATCTTATTGTCCACCGCAAGAGCTCATTGCACCCTGCCGCTGTTCACAAAAGGAAAAAGATATTCAAGTTTGGTATGTGAAATTTTTAACTTCACATTGGTACACATTTAAAGCTTTTGAGCTCTAAAAATTATCGGAGTCGCCTTCAGAAATTTTAATTGTGTTCCAAATGTGTGTACTTTGGTCTGTCGTTAGTCTAAAATTTCTCTCGATTGTTTGTAGGTGTTCTCATAGTGACCTTCCAAGGGTATTGCATGGATTGAAGTCAGTAGCGAAAGCGATTGATCGACCGATTGATGAACTTATTTTAGAAAACAATCAGCTGCCATCGCTACCTGGTCGGTTTCTTTCACCACTTCGCGTAATTCGATTAATGTTACGTCACAATGGCCTAGAGAGGCTGGCAAATGGCTGGTTGAATGATCTAGAGGACAGTTTAGTGGAAGTGTTTATTGTGGAGAGGGAACTTCGAAATGTACCGCTCGACAGTTTAATTGGATTAAGAAAACTAGAAGCCGTCACCATTCAAAGTGAAAGTTTAAAAAGAGTTCCAATTTTTTCCGGATTGACAGCTCTTCGATACGTCAAAGTTGAGAGCAATTCACTTGTGGAATTGGCACCAAACACCTTCCGTGATATTCCTAATTTGGAGACAGTGCAAATTGTTGGCAGCAGACGTTTGAATCGATTGGAGGCTGGACTATTTAATGATCTGCCGCAATTGAAACATTTGAACGTTGCTGAGAATGGCATCAGTTGGATACATTTAAGGGCTCTATCTGAATTACCAAATCTGAAAATACTTGAATTGAGCAGCAACAAAATTTCTGATGCCGGAATGGTTGGTCGTGCTATAAAAGATTTGAATGCATTGGAAGAATTGAAATTGGACGGGAATCACATAACAAGACTGTCCGAGGGCAGCTTCGTTGATTTGCCAGCACTGAGGGAGTTACTGTTGAACGAAAATGCGATCTCTGAAATATATCACGGTGCATTTCACAGAACACCGATGCTAAAATTGATTCATTTGGAAAATAATTTTCTCAGCCGCGTTCATCCGGAATCATTCTTATTAAGATCTGGAAGTGGTGTGGAGTATCTTCATATCCAAAACAATGAAATCGCCAGGGTGGAAGAGCTAAGATCATTATTAGACGCGCTGCCAATGCTCAAGTTTTTGGATCTAAGTAATAACCAACTGCAAGAGGTACGAATTTGCTCTTATTCGAATGATCTAGGGACAATGACTACAAAAAAAGATTTTTCTATTCAGAATTACAAAATTTGATAGATCGTGCGCTATGAATTCAAATTATGAGTGAGAATAGCTTATCTATTACTCGGCTATGAATTCAACTCATTGTAAAGGCGTTGAATTGGCGAATAAATAGATTTCATTGTTGTGCGTAAGATTTAGATCATTGATTGGACCCGTACGAAGTGCAAAGGTCTAATACGTTTACTACAAACAACTTTATTGTAATTGTAACAATGTAGTCCAAAGCTTGTGTGGTTACAAACTTTTGTGGAGTTTACTTGACCGTGAAATATAAATAGTTAGGATTTGGTTTTTCCTCAATTTTTCGGTCATATGTAATTGCAACAAGGGGTAGATCGGGGTCGGAGTTAGGGGATTCATTTATTATCGTCTAGTGATGACGAATCAGTAATAAAACAATGTCCGTCTCCACTTTTTTTTCCAAACGACTCGAC
>WJQU01003845.1:0-10862 GCA_029228625.1 Pseudolycoriella hygida
GAAATTAGCAAGAAATCGAAGATGGTGTCACTTTGACAGTTGGCAGCCATTTTCTTAAGATACAAAAAAAGTCTCCTGACCAAACTCTATAACTTTCTAGAAGAAACCATCTCTAAGTAGTGTCATTCCGGAGCTAAAATTCGAAAACCGTAGAAGCATAAACGAAAATCCAAGATGGCGCCGCTATGATAACTGGCAGCCATTTTCTTATGATTCCAAAAAATTCTCCTGATGAAACTCTATAACTTTCTAGAAGAAACCAACTCTGCAAGTGTTATCATTCCGGAGCTAAAATTCGAAAACCCAGAGAAGTATAATTTATACCTAACAAAAATCCAAGATGGCGTCACTTTGGCAGATTTCTGAAAATCCCACTTTGACCACTTTTCCACATGCCACGGCTTTTCCAGAATTTTCCCGGAAAAACGGCATATGAAATTTTTCATTTGGAGCCGAGACTGACGTTCCCTGAAAATTTTAGAGACATAGATAGATACATAGATCGTTGACACACAACACAGGAATGAAATTCTGAATACTTTCAAAGATAATTTTACCATTTTTATATAGAAATTGGTCATCTTTGATTGGCGATATCACGGCTCGTTTTCAACCGATTTTGATGAGTGTAGGCTCGTTGGAAAGCTGCTGCGACGTATTTTTTTTTTTAAATTAATTTGGAGGGGGAGGGGGGAGAGGGGAAAAAACTCAAAAGTTAGCCTATACATCGTGTCTTTTCCCAAAGGTTTTTGTATGGAGTTTTTTGGGTTTGTGGACGTTTTTTTTGGGTGTGGGGACTGCGTCACGCTCTCCGTTACCGCTCCGAGCATGATAAAAAATATAGTTGAACGTTGACGAAGCAGTGTATTTAGGTGTATGTAGGTGTATCGTTGCGGTCGTGATACGCCGAAATCAGCTTTTGTCCTTGTTACTCGTCCCTTGCTTAAAAAGTCTATTCGTACTTTTAAGTTAATTTATCAACTTTGGTCGTATCGAACAATACAAAAGATTTAGTAATTTTATATTTCAAACCACAGGTCAGCAATGTTCATCTAAAGGATTATTATACAGCAACACTTATCGGTTTATTTCCTGCTCAAGCAATTAACGTTTATATTGGCTCATCTCTGAGGTCTATGCATGATGTTTTAAACACTCACAGCACGGCCATGACCAGCTATGCAGTTTTCGCTATACAGGTAATGCGAATGCTGTTTCTAGTTGCGACAACAAAAGTAAATCATTTGATTTAATCTTCAGGTTTGCATAGGATTAATTTTAATGGTATGGGTTGTGCAAAAGGCGAGAAAAGAACTATCTGAGGCTCTGCTGGTAGAAATAGATAATAATTTTAAAGTTATCGTTGAGGTGCAATAAATTTTCAATTAAAGAGATGGAATTTACAATGTTTTGTGAAATGTGATGGATGCAACGAACGGTTAACAGAATCTGATGTTTAAAGTTGGTGTATTTTATAAATACCTTTGTCGCATTTAAAATCGATCCTCGAATAATACTTCCATGAAAATAACTGATATTTTGTCTACCAGTGTTAGTTGTAAGTTAATATTTTATTAAATTATTTTTGGACCAGAAATTACTGATTTAACGATTGTTACAATAAAAGATTTTATCGTTTTTTAAATCGTCGTTTTTAACTTTATTCACAAGCTTATAGAAAGAGGAATCGTACACCGACTTTTTACCGCGACAGAAAATTTTCACGAATGTCAAAATATTAAATGTTTTTCTCAGACCCGCAGCCAGAAGATATGGGCCTCAGGATACAAATTACTGATCCATTCACTACTAGGTGTACATAATACGAAAAAAAAGTACGGGGGGGGGCGGGTTGCACAGAACAATGAAGTTATCAGCAAGACAAACATAAAAATTTTTAAAACAGCTGAGACGGTGTTTTGGACTTGCAAATAGTGCACGAACCTGCGGGAAGTCTTTGGGCGAAAAGTCTGGTTCGCGGAAATAGGGCTTTCGCCGAAGGCGAATAAATTGAAGTTCAGGAAATGAAAGCGTGAAGTCCTTGTTGACCAAAACTTCAAAACTTTAATGTAAAATACAAAATCGGGAAATGAAAACGGGAAGTAGTTTCGGATTAAATTTGATGTGAAAACGGCAAGTGGGAAATAGTTGAAAGTGTGTGTAACAGTATTTGGTTCATGGTTCAAACCGCCAACTGGGGGATCTATACTGGAGATAGAAACTCATATAAACCGCGGAAGTGTTTTATGGACGTCCCCAAAAAACGGGTAATCATTTCCCGAAAAACGAGAAATTTTTTTCAAAAATGTTCGTTTCCGGGAAATGTTTTGTTCGTTCCCGGGAAGAAAACATGTTTTGCATATCCGTGGTGTTTTTTGCTGATAACTTCATAATCTTATGTGCGACCCACTTTTTATTTCGGGTTATGTCTTCCTAGGTGTGAATGCATCATTGTAGACAATCATTTGTATCCTCAGGCCCATATCTTCTGGTCATGGCCCTGGTTTCTTTTATAGGAACAACAAAATAAAATCATCTTATAACAGTGATTGCAATTCTCGCGTTCGGCTCGGACCTAATGAAAACAACTCATAAACATATGCAAGGGACCTGTACGAATCATCTGGACATATGAGTCATCACTCCCAATTCTAGAAGTGGTCATATCCCAGAATTCGGTCAATTTTTATTGAAACCCTGAAACCCTTCGACAGTAAATCTCCATATTGCACAGTTAAGAAAATATAGACGAAGAACCATCTGCTTTCGTATATGACCAAAACATTCAATTTCGTCCATTCCATTGGTCCCACTGACCCGATTTCCCAAAAAAAATTTCTCAGTTTTGTGACATCAGATGCGAAAAATTTTCACTGACCCTTGAAAAACCACCCCGTCTTTGGACACTCTTTCGATCAAATCTCCAAAACTATTTGAACGATTTTGCTCATCCTCGAACTTGTACTAACTTTTTGCACCACCTTTCAGCGAAAAGAAAGTGAAGATTTACTCAAGTTATCGTGTCCAATAACATACAGATAGACGAACATCGTTTTTTTGCCACCTGTAGGCAACAAAAGAAGTTTTCCCTCTACTCGCAATGTAACAAACGTGGGAGTAAGCGCATAAGACACGTACTTCGTACGGGTCAAAAAATGCTTACCAATTTACAGTTGACGTTTGAAAATTTTTATTTCCCACATTCGCTCCGAATTAGATTGAAAAATTCCTTTAGGGAGTGACCTCCGCAGTTTTCGTAGTGCTCCATTAACTTGGGATGAGATGTCATTTATAAACGTTTCCTTTGAGGGGACGAAATAATTTTCAAGTCCTCCCTCTGGCTTTTGTCTCGTCCATACACGTTACACTCGTTTACCTCGTATACCTCGCTGCGTAAATAATTTTATGGTTATGGTTATAGTTATGGCTAAATTAATGTAACATTCCCATGAATACTTTTCCACCATGACTTATGAAAAATCAAAACGAGATATGCGATTTAGATGTGAGCTTTTATTGATCTTTCTAGCACATCAAGAGCCAAGTCGACATCATTTTTGTTAACGCACATTGGCGGCTTAATTCGTAACACATTTCCATAAAATCCACCTTGGCCGAAAAGAACCCCTAAATCCTTGCAATGCTCCCAGATTTTACAGAAATCTTCTCTGCTCAGTGGCAAACGCTCATCCCGGTCAGCTACAAATTCAGCGCCAATCATTAGACCCTAAATATTAATATAAGTTTCCGCAAGTCAAATAAAGTATGTATTGGCTTAGAGATTGTAAATTGAAAAATCTCCAAGTCAGTAAGTAATGTACTATTTTACCTGTCCTCGAACGTCACCAATAACTCTAAATTTTGAACGAAGTTCATCCAGCCCTTTCAAGAAGTAATTGCCAACTGTCAAAGAGTTTTCCTGAAGCTTCTCTTCTTCGATAACCTGGAATAATGAAGAATGGGTTAATAACTACGCTGGTGTCTCAATTCATTTCAATTTGATTGTGCACCGAAGAGGTAGCCATTTTTCGTGCAACAAACAACAAACCAAAGATGTTGTGAAAAACAATTTTGAACAAGAAAAACGTTCTGCTACCTCTGAGGTAAAATCAAATTTAAACCAACTAGGTGTGTGAGTACGAAATTACGATAAGCAATGTAACCGTACATCTAAAACAGCAATCCCGACGGCAGAAGCCAGTGGGTTACCACCGAATGTATTAAAAATAGAAGCCTGTGTAAGACTCTCAGCTATTTCCGGTGTTGTTACTACAGCTGCCAGAGGGAATCCATTTCCAATTCCTAGGGAATATGATATTAGGAAAAATACTTTATAACTCATCTCAGTGAACCTTTCGCCATTGTAACAATATCGGGTACAATATCGTGAGACTCGAAACCCCAAAAGTAGTCTCCAGTTCTACCGAAACCGGTTTGAACCTGGCAATCAATTTGTTACAAGTTTTTGACAATCAACGACTCTAATCTGTTCACCTCATCTGATATAAAAATGCCGCCATTTTTGCGTACCAATTCGGCCGCCTTCTTGATGTAACCTTTGGTAAACTGTACTGACCCACCAACTCCTTGAATTGACTCAGCGAACATTCCAGCGCATTTGCCTAGAATCATTTTACAGTGAGAGGACTATTTAAACGGAATTTTGATAAAAATGTCCCACCAACTGGAATTGAGTATCTGAACACCTCCTCTAAATCTTGGAAATAATATTCCGTTGCTTTGCATTCTGTAGGTAAGCAATCGCAATTCCTCATGGTTTGAATGATTGAATCCCTGCAGTTCTTACCACCCCATTTTCCAGTGTATGGATTTGGATTTTGAACCTGTTTTTTAATTTTGAATATCAATTTTAATTGACACACTTACGATCGTTTTTGGAGCCGAACGAAGATGCGAAGTGCTTCGAAAAGGGTTCTGTTCCATTTACCATGACGTCTGTAACCAGCCGGGTTGGTACCCGAGTTGGTGGGTTTTTCATTTTAGGGTCTAAATGAGAAAAATATGCCGTCCATCCGTCTGTCCGTCAATACGATAACTCGAGTGAAACTCAACCGATTTTCAAAAACAATAACAATTTGTTTGCAAAGTCCCTTTTACATCCTTCATTTGTAGTGTCGCAGTGTAGTGTAACTCGACCGCGCTCCGCATTTAACACAAAAATCAGAGAAACGGAAAGGAAAAGAGTAGACAGAATTTATCAAAGATTTCACTTTAAATAGTTAGGAGCCGTTCACAAAGTATGTCACACTAATGCGAGATTTTCGGAGGTCTGATGAGAAATCCACAGCATGACATACTTCATAAGCGACACATTATTGCATTACGTGTTGAATTCCATTGTTTACTCCTGGCAACGAAAACCGCCAAGTTGAGTGTGCTGTCAAACCCATCGTGTACGGTGACATCCTATGAAAAAATTGAAATCATTTGGAAAACTCAAATCTTTTCATTGTTACCCGTGGTACGCATTTCGGAAAGTTAAAATATCGAAATTTTTTGTGTAAAGTCGTGCTAACAACATCGCGAGGTCATTTGCTTCACTCCCTGAGTTAACAAAATAAACGGTCTGGGGAAAAGTAAACTTAATTGAACAGCTAATGAGGGAGTGGAAAAAATTACGAAACCTTTAAATTTCCAGGCATTTTTGACGCCAACTTTTCAGCATATTCGTGAATTTTCGGATGCAAGTAGATATTTGTAGTGTGCCAGAGAGTTTCTACTTGGTTTTTAAGAGCTGCATTCACTTTTCTTTATTTAAAAAAAATTCCTTTATTAACTTTTAATTATACGATTCTTACTCACGGATGACAATGTCCAACCGAAACGGTAACGATTCCACCAAACAAATCTAGATAGCGTTTACCGTTGTTGTCGAAGAGCCATTGCATCTTTCCATTGTGTATCAACAGCGGAGTCTTGAAGTTATGCTTCAAACTCGGTCCCAAATTCTTCTTTCGAATCGCAACAATTTCGTCATATGATGGACCCTAAAAAGTTGAGTTTCTCTTTAATTGAACTTTAAGGTTAATTTATTGAAAAGTATACATTATAGTCTGGTGCGATTGAAGTTTCTGGATTTGTTGTTACAGTTGCCGTGCCTCGGATGAATGCAGATTTTGGTAGCATCGACCTTTTGCGCCATAATGACCTAAACCCTAATTTTTTTGAATTTAAAGAAAATCATTAAGCGTAGATGACAAAAAAGTTGTCGTTGGTAAGTGTCTTTAACGCTGAATGAAATTTCGCTAAATTAGTGATTACGCCCTCACTTAATTGTGTCGAAATAATTGCACATAAAGGCCGAAAAGCATAAAAGAACAAATGAAAAATCTTAAAAAACAAAGAAAATAATTTGATCAAATGAAAAAATTCTTGAAATTCCTTTGATTGTCCTATAAAGTCGTTTGAAAATAGTCAGAGAATTTTTTTTTTTTGAAAATCCTTTCGCATCCGAAACATCTTCTCATCTTCAGAAATATAAAATCATAAAAGAAAGTTGTCATTGTCAATAAACTAGATGAACACTGTTGTGAGATGGTTACGGCGAACCCGTTTCGAACAGGAGGAATGTGAGCTGAGGGCTGTGAGTAGGCCAGATGTAAATGTGACAACATAATTTTGAAGATGTGTCGCGTTGAGCAGGTGTGGAAAGTGGCGTATAATGTAATTGCAAAGATAACGGGGAAGCTGCAAAGTGCATGGAGAGATGATCAGCGAAGAGAGGCAATTTGCCGGAGAATGAGAGCGTCGGTGTGAAAACGCAGCCCCTCCCCGAAATAACGTTGTGAGACGTTTCCGGGGAGACGAGAACATGGCGACCAAAGAAGGAGGTTTCTGTTGGTATGTCATCGAAAGGAATCCAACACCACTTAGGTCCAGGAGGACCAATTATGTTTCCTCACACTTGAAAAAAAAACATGGTTTCGGCCGTGTTTGAAAACACGAAGTTACTGGCTGTTAAGAATATGGGAGTCAAGAAGAAACATTCCTCCATCGAGGTCTGAAGACTATCAACATTATCAACCAGAACTTCAAAATACTGTATCAAAAGATCGCTATGTAAATTATTGTTTCCCCACCAACCAAAAACTCAGTTTTTGGTTAGTTTTCATACATCCAACATTATCAAAACATGAGTTGACGAAAACATTTTATTAATCTGCTGGGAGTACTAAGAAGGCAAATGTTTTTTTTGATAACAATATCGAAATAAACGCCTTAATTAAATGATAGCATTTTGATTTGATAATAGAATTAGAGAGTGGAAACGCAATGTCTCTTCATAAATTGATAAAAATACAATATAAAAACTCAATTCGAAGCTTCACACAACTACAAAACAATGTACACTACAAATACCTGTAAGTTGCATTATGAACGAAGTTACCACCTCTGCTGCTTTACGACTGTATCAGTTGAAGTTATTTGAACCGAAGTTGAAACTGGACTGTTCGAAGGCGAATTTTTTCTTTTGGTGGTTTATACAGCAGTGAATAAAATAATATTTCATTATACGGTATTTTAATATTCGTCGGACATTTGTGCTTAAGTAAATAAGAAACTTCATCGATTCTATAAAATGCCATTCTTTTTTAGCCAGAAAAATTTGTGTGTAATATTGATGAATTTGGAAAGTTTCATGAGTTACGAGAGAGATCCATTCCCAAAGTATCCATGAAAGTTGCGGTCTCGTCATGCTGATGTGTCTATTGCGACAACCGACAACGTTATATTTTCCATGATCTTCGTTCCCACAGGGTGCCGGTACTCATATTTTGTCAATTTTGCCTTAGAATGCCTTTTTATCATATTTTACTCGTTGTCCCACCGAAAACTTGTCATTACATGTGCACCCCACGGAAATTATTCATTACATGTCATTCATTACATGCTATTCATTACATATAGCCCCCACCGGAAACTTCTAATTACATGTATATCTGCATGTAATGACGCGTTTTCGGTTGGGACACCGAGTAAAACAGCATACAGTGGATGATGCTTAAAAAGTCATCCATTCTGGATCATTTCGTGACACTCGCAAACTCATTCGTGTATTTTTAAGCAACTCGCTTTAAAAACTGTTTTTTGACTCTTGTAGTTGTATACCTCGCCTTCGGCTCGGGATACAAACTATACACTCGTCAAAACACAGTTTGCTTAAAAACACCCTCTTGAGTTTGGCTCATTTCACAAAATTAATTCCCCTTGTAATGACTTATTTCCGCATCCCCCACTGTAATCTACTATTACAAGACATGTAAAGTATGAAATATGACATAATGAGGATAAAGAGACAAATGAAATACCCGTAGCTCCTAAGTGTCGAGTCAGTCTCGACCTGCGAACTAATTCTCGAGCGGAATCGGTGCCGCGTCATTGTGTCGCCGTAACAGTGCGAGAACATATATTCTGGCCTCTTTCGTTCAAATAGTCCGTAATTAGTTCGGTGGCTATCTGATAGGAAAAATGTCACCTCACGCAATTTCGACCTTAAACTAGGAACCTCAAAATATCAAATACGAACGAGATTCAGCCTTCTACGGAACAGAGTCACAACTCTTATAGACATGCACCGCTTCACATAGGGCGGAAGACGGTAATTCGCGTCACTCTGAACCGTGTGTCGTAACGCGAAGTATTTGCTCTTGAGGGCGTTAACGTCACGAATCTCTCTACAAAACCTTTTCAAGAGCAAGTGAAAGTACGCCTCGAGTGTGTATTGGGGTATATTGAAAGTTTTTTTTGCATTAGGTGAGAATGTGGTAGCATGTAAAACGACCTTCATTCGGAAAAAAGAAATGGTCAGTTTTAGGATTGTTCTTGTGTGTTAGGTTTTTTCATGTCATTTAAGTAAGATGCCTCTGGGCTCAAGGAGCTGTCTGAATTAGTTTTCGTAAAGACAATACAAATTATTTGTCAACATATTTATTTACAATTAACTTATAGAAACGCGTGCTTTTAAATTTACTTCTTATGCTGTTTCAATGTATTTTTTCTATGGCAGACCTTGAAAACAGCTGAAACTTGATAAGTAAATTTATAAACACACGACCGTATTATAATTGTAGCCAAACTGACAAATTTAAAACGACTGTAATATCAGAACGACGTCTTAAAGTGACTTGAAATTAATATTGAATGAATAAGTGACATGACACCATCTTGAATTTTAATAAGAATCAATGCATCTCAATTTTGAAATAGTACATTTTGCAACATGTTGTCATGCCTCCCCTCAAGTGGAAAGAAGTTTGAAGGGTACCCAAGAAATGACTTTCGTTTTGGATAGAGGGGTTCGCAAGCAGTGCAAAACACACTTCCATGTTGTTGGGTTAAATGCTTCCCCATAGTCGATTGTGAAGAAAACGATTTTTTCCGTACATTTCAAAGAGTAGTCTGAATGTGATGAGAAAAAAGGGTTGCTGAATGGTGTTTTTATGTTTTTTATCGATAAAGACCATCATTCTGAGCAAAAAATTGTTTACCATTTCATTGGACCAGTTGCAAAGTCAAAATATTTCAGTCGAAATTTGTCTCGTATACATCGTAAAAAAATCTGGTAACTATGTCGAATATCAGCGCATTAAAGCATTGCCAACTACACCGAAATTCGATCAAATTCGATTGCGAATTGCAAAAAACCACTTTCTATTAATTTATATCGTCACATGCCTAGTTAGTTGGCTATGGTCATTGTTCTTCCTTTTTTGTTTCGTATGTGGGGCACTCAACATACATGGAAATATCGATCAATGTAATCAATGTACGTTACGTTCAATTTAAACGCAAACGGAATCAAAACTCACGTGTGGAATGTAAGTTTTATCATTTTTTTGTACATTTTTCGATAAGAGGTCACTGTCAATAGATAAACTGAACAAAAAAAAAAGACTTATACAATGTGTGTATATTTTAATGCGTATAAAAAAACGAAGGTCTTCGAAAGTGGGTCTAATGCGTTTACCACGACGTTTGTAACCAGTCGATTTGAGGGAGTAGGGGGGAGGGACATCGATCAAAAGCTTTGTCTGTATGTTCATCCGAAAAGTCAATAAGATAACTCCAATAAAACTTGACCGATTTTCAAATTCTTTTTTTTTTTCTAAATAGACTCATAGACCACAAATTTTGTTTTGCTATGTTGTTACTCTACAATATTAAGGGATTTTTTTTTTGTCCGTGGAAGTATTGGTCAGAGGCGTCTCCTACGTGGTCTAGTTCGGTTTTTAGATCCGCCCTAGTACCAAAACAATTTTTTTTTGAAAATCTGTTTTAAAACATTTCTTTGAAAGTTTTTGGGGTTTCGTAGATATTTGGCGAGGTTCTAACACCGTTACCTCGGAAAGGTTTTTCAATATTGGTCTGTTGCCTGTTGCCTGTTTGCCTCATCTATTCTTATTCGTACGGGTCCCTTGCATATGTTTTTATAATTTTGCGCCGATGAGAGGAAATATGAGAGGTATTTGCGTCGCAGCCTAACGTGAAAGATGATTTGGAGTAAGTATTTCGACTAGATACGAAGACAGGAGCTTGTGAGTTGGCAGTACTTTAGATGGCAACTTTGTTCACAAATTTTGTTAAGCGAATTAGCTGGGAATTGTGTCGATATCCACAGGTTTCAAGTAATTATTCAAATGTTGAACTGCGCATGTCCTTCGACCAATTAAACAGCCTCAATAATAATAATAATCTGCCTTACAACCCATGAAGGGTTAGAGGCCAGATCATTATTTACTATTTTCGCTGTTTTTTGAGATGCTTTCATTGCCACAAAGTTTTTACTGTGCCAGTGGTAAGCTGTGCGACAAACCCAGTGCCATCTATGAGATGTACTAGGA
>WJQU01003848.1:0-24379 GCA_029228625.1 Pseudolycoriella hygida
ACAGTGAATCTCCATATTGCATAGTTAAGGAAATAAACACGAAAAAGTGTTTTCGTATGTGGCCAAGAAACTCAATTTCGTCGATTCCCTTGGTCCCGGTGCCCCGACCCCTGACACGATTCCCACAAAAATTTTTTCCCGAAATTCTGACATCAAATCCTTTCATTTGACACCAATATGAGCAATTTCCGTGCTATACTTGCTGAGATATTTGCGAAAAAGCTCACCGACCCTCGAAAAACGATGTTTTTGGTCACTTCCTCGACCATATCGCCGCAACCACTTGATCGATTTTGCTTGAATCATAGGAGGAATGTATCTTTCAGGGAAAAAAAAGTTTAGGGTGATCGGTTGAGCCGTCTGAAGAAATAAGTGGAGACGGACGGACGGACGGACATTTTTTATTGTTGATTCGTCATATTTAGACGATAGTAAATGGATCCCCCCAACTGCCACCTCGATCTACCCCATGTTACATTACAATGGTTTGTGGTAAATGTATAGGACCTCCGTACTTTGTACGGGTTTAAAAATTGTCAAATTCAAAGAAGTACCTCAATATCTCAATTCATTGTTTTTTCATCTATTAGTTGAGCTACTTTTTTGAGATTGCTTAGTCTTTAGACCCGTACGAAAAACGCAGTGGTTTGAAAAGGGGTCTATTGCGTTTACCACGACGTTTGTAACCAGTCGAATTACGGCCCGGGAGTAGGGGTGGAGCATCCATCATGGTCCTTAGATGACGAATCAAGAATAAAAAAATGTCCGTCCGTCCGTCCGTCAACACGATAACTCGAGTAAGACTCAACCGATTTTCGAAAACTTTTTTTCCCTTAAAGGTAATCTTTTATGGGGTTGAATCTGGTCATTGTCGGCACAATGGCCGCCGAGCTAGGGCAGTTTAAGTGAATTTTGGTCTTTTGTACATAACTTCAGTAAATCTTTTCCGATTTTCATAAAATTGTTTTTGCTTGAAAGATCTGGGCATGACCGACAATTTGCAGAAGAAACTTTTTTGGAGCCCTAAAAAACGACTCTCTGTTAGGGCCCTACGTGTTTTTTGTACATAACTCGAGTAAATCTTTTCCGATTTTCAAAAGTTTTTTTTTGTTTGAAAGATCTAGACATGACCGACAATAGAAGAAATTTTTGCCTGTGCTTAGGGCTCAAGTGGTCCTCATGTCGGTCCCAAGGTCGGCCCTAACCAAACAAAATTTTTTTGCTATGTTGTAGAGAAAATTGAGGAGAACATTTTTGGGGGGTCAATTTTGTGCTTTAGGGGAGGTTTTTTTACACCGTTTCTTCGTACGGGTTTTTCAATATTGCCCTCTCGGCAATACAATTTAATTTGGATGTAATTTCATTTTCATTTCATTTCATTTCATTTTCATTTTCATTTCATTTTCAAATACGTTCGAGTCTTTTCGTAACATCAACTCTGTTTGCCGCATCTATTCCGATAAGTATGGGTACCTTCATATGTTTTTAACAAACTTTTCGCTAAAAGATAAGTCTGCACTTTCAGCTAGGACACCTGGTGCAGAAGATTTGAAAATTCCAAAATTAAGGAAGTAGCGAATACATTACATTGACATTACAATTGAAATTACAATTTGACAACTGGCTGCGTACTTGAGCCCTGTACCTGGGAATAAAGAGGGTAGCCTGGTCTGAACATCTGTTTTTATCAAATTGTATTAGATAGTGTGATACATAACATAAGTTTCAACTCGGCACCAGGCTGCGCCTTGAGTTATGACATTTTGAATGCAGAGTGCAGCAGCAACCTGGTGCCGAATTGAAACTTATGTGACGTATAGAAATTACAACTGCCCACATTTTATTTTATTACCAGTTTTAGGTCCCAAGTACGCAGCCTGGTACCGACTTCGATGTTACCAAAGAAAGGTAACCTTGTCAGCCTGTTGCTGAAGTTCTGACCACGCCTGAGAGGAAGAAGGAGCAATGTTAATAGCTAGTAATGCCATCCTCGTTGGCGCGAGGCTGCGTACTTGAGCCCTGTACCTGGGAATAAAGAGGGCTGCCTGGTGCTGAACACCTGTTTTTGCCAACGTTGAGGCAGAAGGGAGTTCTATACGTCTCATAAATTTCAATTCGGTACCAGACTGCTATTGCCCACTGCATTCAAATTGTCATAACACGAGGACGCAGCCTAGTGCCGAGTTGAAATATATGTGACGCATATGGTAATAAAAGATAATAAGCACCAGGCTGCCTTCTTCAATCCTAGTTACAGGTCTCATGTTCGCAGCCAGGTGTCAAATTATAAACTAATATAATGTAACGCATTCGCTTCTTCCTTAATTTTGGCATTTTCAAATCTTCGGCACCAAACAATGAATTCATATAGCTATTTAGATAATTTTTTGAATTTGACAATTTTTTTAACAAAAATTACTCTGGAAAAGTATCATGGGGGCGCTCCTTGTACGCTTTCGAAGATACCCTCCTCTAAATTTTTGAAATTTTAATTTTCTGAGCTAACGACAATTAGTACGAGGCCAACGACTGTGAAGTGTTAGGCGTTCTTCTAAACATGTTTTAAGTCTAAGCAATTTAAAAAGGTTTTCACAAAAAAATTACTATACTCCCTGTGTGTGTTGTGGACATTGCATGTGGCATAATCTCTTTTGAGCTCCTACCACACACTTTGCAAACATAAAAGGCTGTTTTTTGTCTTTCAATTATTGCAGTTATCTGAATAGAAATTGAGCAATAACTTTGAATCGAAATTATATTTCTAACGCGTAACCTTCATAGGTTCTTTATAAAAAAAATTGTCTGACTTTATGTATCGAACGAACCTTATGCAAACGAAACCTATGTGCATGTGATTGGACCATTACTGAATCTTTTGGTGAATATTTGATTATTTTGTTTGAGTATGTGTGTAGTGTACAAAATAATTTTTTTTACCAAAAGTACTTTTCCATCGATCGCTTCGGCATTGACATTTAGATTTAATTAGAAACCCTAACCTTACCTTGCGAATTTGAATTTTGGACACATTTAACACTTCATTCTCGTCTCAAAAATGAGCTCTCATACGTATAACTCTTTAATTATTCTTTTTTCGTTATACACTCATTGTGTAGCAAATAAATTTTATAAGCAAAACCTTTGCAATATTTACGCGTTCATGTTAATTATATTGACTCTGAAGCTTTTTTAGCGCTTAAAATACACATTTTCCGTGACATATGTCAGGTACGCAGATTCTTAATTTATTGTTTTCTCGTAGGTAAGTATTGGTTGATTGGAAGAATACAACTTCTTACCTACTGTGGTGGTATATTTTCTACGTAATTTGGGGTCATCCGACCAGCCAATGAAGCTGAATCAAGGTTCTTAACTTAAAAACTTAATACTTAGAGAAAATCAGCCAAAATTTTCAACCAAATTCGCCGAAAAAAATCAAATTAGCGAAAAAATTAAACAAAAGATTCTCGGCGATTGTTTTATTTAATTTTGTCGCTAATTTGATTTTTTTCGGCGAAATTCGTTGAAAATCTTCGCCGATTTACTCTAGGTTTTTTCCTTCCGCAGAGCGGATGTAACGGGAAGAAGATCAAACGTAATGAGACAGCGAGAATGGAGCTGTAGGCGCAAACAGTTTAAGTCCTACAAGGCCTGCCTTCCCATTCTCGCTATCTCATTAGTAATCACACAAATCAATTCAAAAACTTTAATTGAAGGTGGAGGGAGGTAATAAATTACTAAAATGATTTTATTTAACGTTGATTTTTAGACCTTATGTGTTTACCACGAGGTTTGTAACCACCCCAATTTCGACCCGGGAGTAGGGGGGATCATCGATCATGATCCTTAGATGACGAATCAGCAATAAAAAAACGTCCGTCCGTCCGTCCGTCAAAACTCAACCGATTTTCAAAGGTTTTTCTTTATCCTGAAAGACAAATGAAAAATCAGTTTTGGGATTCATTATCACAGCATTAAATTTAGACGAAATCAGTTGAAAACTTTCGAAATTACGGTCGAACAAGCGGTCAAAAACGTGGTTTTTTGAACGTTGATGGAACTTTTTCACTTATATCTCTGCGAAATTAGAACGGTAATCGCTCTTCAAGGTTTTGTAGTGTCCTTAGTGTGGGCCAAACTCACGCTACGCGACCCTGCATGATATTTGGTGGTTTTTCGTTAATATTCATTCAATGATAAAGTTTTTGTGCAGTGTTGAAAAGTAAGCATATGCAGGGCACCCGTACGTATCAGAGTAGATGAGGCAAACAGAATAGATGTTGCAAAAATATGCAAACGTATCAAAGTAAATGTTGCCATAACTCTTAAGCGTATGGAATTACGTCGACATTAAATTGGATTGGAAATTGCCGAAAGGGCAATATTGGAAACCCGTCCGAAGAAACTATTCAAGCAACCGTCAAAATAAAAAAAAGTTAAAATTTTTTTTCAGACATATTTTCAAAAAATGTTATTTGTACTACCGCCGATATTAGAACCGATCTAGAGCACTTAGAAACCCATACTTTCATAGACAAAAATATTTGCCGCTGACACCGATCTTCTATCACTTACATTTCTCAAAATGTTTAAATTTTTCGAAAATATATTGTCTAGATCGATCCACGCTAACATTAGCGGCCATATTGGGAGGCATCATGACATGCGTATCACCGAAATCAAACAATTTTTCCTTTGACACCGATCTTCTATCTCTAATAGTTTTCAAAATATTTTAATTTTTCCGAAATAAATTGCCTAGATCGATCCACCCTAACATAAGCGGCCATATTGGCAGGTATTACGACACGCGCCACACCCAAACCAACAACTTTACCTTTGACACCGATCTTCTATCTCTTATCGTTCTCAAGATGTTTGAATTTTTCGAAAATTTATTGTCTAGATCGGTCCACCGTAACATCAGCGGGCATATTGGCAGGCATTGTGACATGCACCACACCAAAACCTACAACTTTTCCTTCGACACCGATCTTCTATCTCCTGTTGTTTTCAAAATATTTGAATTTTTCCAAAATAAATTGCCTAGATCGATCCACCCTAACATTAGCGGCCATCTTAGGCTCGGTCCGGACCCACATTTTTTCTTGGATGCTCTTAAGGCTTTCATTACCTATCGAATAGAAAAAGAATCACGAAAATCGGATGGAATTTACTCGATTTATGTACAAAAAACAAGGCCCCTTAGTGGGTCCGCTTCTTTAGGGCTGTAGCTGGGTCCAGCGAACCAAAGTAAAAAAAAAAATTCCATAAATTAATGCCCAAAAATTTATGGAAAATTTTTTTTACTTTGGGTCGCTGGACCTAGACCTTTCGAACGAATTTTTTTTTTGTAAAATCGGAAAACATTTACTCGAGCTATGCACAAAAAACACGTAGGGCCCTTGTAGAGACTCAGTTTAAAAGCTCTGGCTGAGTCCAGGGGCTCAGATTCAAAAAAGTTTCTTCCATAAATTGTAGGGAATTGCTTTATCTTTTAATTAAAAATTTTCTTTGAAAAAAATTTACTCGAGTTATGTACTAAAAAACACGTTTGACCCTAGCGGAGACTCATTTTTAGTGCTCTAGCTAGGTCCTAGGGCTCAAGATCAAAAAAGTTTCTTCCATAAATTCGACTGGTTACAAACGTCGTGGTAAACGCATAAGACCCCTTTTCGAAGAACTTCGTGCTTCGTACGGGTCTAAAAAGAGGCAAACATTTTTGTCCATGCCTCTCTTAAGTGCTCTGTGTCGGTTCTAAATTCTTGGCTTATTTTAAGAGTTTGTAGCGCCGTTGCTTCTGACGGGTTTTTCAATATTCCCTTTCGGCAATTTCCAGTCCAATTTGATGTGGACGTAATTGTACATACTTAAGAGTTAAGGCAATATTTTCTGATACGTTCGAATATTTTTGTAACATCTTTTCTGTTTGCAATACATGTGGCGCACGGGTCCCTTGCAAATGTTTTTTGTATACATTTCATTCTCAAGATCAACAACATTGATTAGTGAAACCCATCGTTTGTCAACGCCAATCAATTAAAAACTTTTTGTGAGGATATGCTACATTGGGTTGAGCAGATCTTGTTTAGGTCACTAGTACGGTATTGCAATAGTTATTTACGTCGCAAGGACAAGAGCTGAAAGTGTTTTTCCGAGTGACTTATTAAATTTCTCATGCTTCATATTAGAGCCTTAAGTAAATATGTCAATCGATGATATGAAGCATGTAAAAATCTATCCTTTCACCATATTGCAGTAATTATAATAAAAGTAATCTGCCTTAACAACCCATGAAGTGTTAAGGGCTAGATCATTATTTACTAGTTTCGCTACTTTTGTGGTTCTACTTTTTGAGATCCTTGAATTACCGGAAAGTTTTTAGGTCAACTAGTAGCAAATTGGTGGAAGATACAGCATTTTGATATTCTGCAATATTACTAGTCAGTCAATATTACTATTACAGATTGGTCTTTCATTTTCCCTTGGGATTAAACTATCAATCTCCAACAGATTTTCAGATATTTGAGGTTATGTCTAATTTTTTACAAAAACCCAACTACAGCGCCGTAGTGCTAAGAAATTCAAATGTGGTATGTTCTAAGAAAATGTTCCGAATCGAATTCTGTATCAACTAGCATTTTAAACTCTTTCACTATCTTTGACAAGTTTCGAGATATTTGTAGTCGGGTTTTTGTAAAAAATTAGAACTAACATCAAATATCTGAAAATCTGTTGGAGATACATAATTTAGTCTCAAGGCAAAATTAAAGACCAATCTTTGACTAATAATGTTGTAGAACATCAAAATGCTGTATCTTCCACCAGTTTGTTACTAGCTGACCAAATGTGAATGATCTTTTCGCGACCTTGAAATGACATTTTTTTAAAAAACATTCTTCCGAAAGTACCGTTTAAGGAAAAACTTAAGTTTTCTGGTCAAGTCGGTGATTGAGATGGGGGGTAGTGCTAATGAGAGGGGACCACCCCACAACTAAGAATCACTAGTTATTTGGCGGCGGTCACCTCCCTGAGGGTGAGGTCAAAACTAAAAAATTTTTTTTCCCTTTTTTTACATTTTTTGTGTGCTAGGAAGTGCTGGGAAGGGCGGGATGAGTGGGTAAAAGGTGGTGGAAAAGTGAGGGAAGAGCGGCGATTGCCATGAGGATATATTGGGCGCTTTAAAGAGCCCACATTGAACAAAGTAGGCGCTTTAAAAAGCCCACGTTAAGCAAATTGAGCGCTTTAAGTAAAAATTTTATCAATAATGTAAGCAAGCATTCGCTAAGTGGACATCAATTTTGTGTATACTCACCCAGGATACGCCGCGTGGAGGCTGCTTACTTGTAACCCATTGTTCCTAAAAAGGGCATTTTCTTCGTACTGAGATGGGGACCCCTTGGCTTGTCACTACCGAAGTATTTGCCGACTCCAAACCCCTCTCAGTACCATTATATCGAAGCAAGCATAATTTGTTGCTTATTTGTCACAGATCTTTTCCAACTCTTCGTTCAATGCCCAGAATTTGTATTCGTTATCGCTCGTGACGACTTTTTCGCTACCATCGTAAAGTGAACCAACCAACTTACAGAATTCAGTAAACGGTTGCTGATTCTATGCTCTACAAGCTCGCAAAAACAAATATCTGCTAAGCTTGCCCGCTAGAAGATCGCTTTGGCGGTTATGCGTACCAACTACTTATTTAGCGTGACGCCAAGATCCTTCTATGGTGTTGGTGTGTGCGCCTGTTTCGGGATCTTTGAAGTTAATTGAATGGCTAACTGTGAGATGTTGGAAACCTTCGTCGGCCAGACAATTGAAAGAACACCACTTGTCGAGCAAATGTCGCAAACCGATATTTATATTTCAATGATCCCATGCATGGTGCAAAGAGACGAAGTCGTGCATACTCTTACGACAAAACGAACAAAGCTGTCACCTATCTAGGTGGACGCATCGAACCAAAAGGATGAATAGTAAATGTATTCACTTCGACATAATGGTACAGAGAGGGGTTTGGAGTCGGTAAATATTTCGGTAGTGACGAGCCGAGGGGTCTGCATCTCAGTACGAAGAAAAAACCCTTTTCCACGCGGCTTATTCTGGGTGGGTGCACACAAAATTAATGTCCACTCAGCGAATGCTTACATTATCGACACAATTTCTACTTAAATTTGCTTAACGTAGGCTTTTTAAAGCGCCTATTTTGCTTAATGTGGGCTCTTAAAGGCGCCCAATATGTTTCCATCGCAATCTCCGCTCTTCCGTCACTCTTCCACCACCTTTTAACCACTCATCCAGCCCTACCCAGCACATCCGAACACTTCTTAGTACACAAAAAATGTAAAAAAAGGAAAAAAATTTTTTTTAGTTTTGACCTCTTCCTCTCTTTAGGGAGGTGACCGTCGCCAAATAACTAGTGATTCTTAGTTGTGGAGGGGTCCCCTCTCATTAGCACTACTCCCCACCCCAATCACCGACTTGAGCAGAAAACTTAAGTTTTGCCAACTTTAGAACATTTTGCGTGACGTAACACAGGTCCCACACCCCCCCCCCCCTTCCCCAATTACCACAATTCTTCCTATTTCAAAATCGGACTTTCGGTAAAGCTTTGGCAAAGAACAAAAGAAGCTCTTGAAAGCTTTTCCGAAAGAAGTCCGATTTTCAAATCGGAATAATTGTGTTAATTTGGCCCCTATTCCTTGTCATAGCCTGGTACGCGAAGCCAGACCTCCTCCCCTCGAAGCGTGTCATACTTTATGAACGGTTCTTGGCCGTACGATGGAGCTACACTCAACTTCACATGACTTGTACCGATTCAATCAGCTTACTAATCTAACCAAATCGGAACATGTCCGTGTGTGGTTGAGTTTCGAACCAACTCAATCTCATAGTAGCAAACAGATGTGTTAACCACTGCGCTATCTCCCAGTGACATGCCTTTTGTTAAAACTAATTAAATACATTTTGTACAACTCACACAAATCTTTTGTTTAAAAGAAGCATATTCTGATTTACCTATTGCCTGTTTAACTATACCAGTATCAGTAAGACTGTTACTTTAACGGGTCATTTGAAGGTAAAAAAAGAAAAAGTAGAAATATTTCCTTCTCAGCAGATGTTTTCCTCTAGATTTGTCTACAAATGACTAGTTAAATTAAATGGATTATTGGTCACTTAGAGTTCATCCATAAAAGACGTCCGACGCTAGGGGGTAGGAAATATACAAAAACCGGATGAATTCGGACGATGGGAATGGGGTGTTAGAAGTAGTTGGACGTTCAACAAAAAAGTGTTTACAAACTACCCTAACAATAGTTTTTTTTTTTTTAAAATCGGAGTAAGAAAAATGTACGTTGCAGAGATACAAAATGATAAAACATGAAAATACGTAGATTGTAGACTATACCGGATTCTACAAAAACAACTTACATTTCCTTTAATGCTACAATTCTTTCGACGTGAGTCAAAATATTTTTATGTATCATCACCATTAACATGAAAATTCCAGTTGCGTTCTTTAAATACGAAATTTGTGCAATAGCCTGTCATGCATACTTTTTGTATGTATTCTAATTCTAAAATGCAAATCACTTACGAATAGAAAAAAACGAACGCAAATCTCTCCCTTTTTCAGTATGCAAATTGCTTTATCTATCTTTCCGCTTTCCTTTCACCTTTTTAAACGCAACGATATGCATGCGCAATATTTATTGCTCTCATAGGCAAGGAAAATCTTTTCTCACACAATCCTTTTTTTTACGTTATAGCCTGTTGATCAGGAAGACGAATAAATAATTTAATCAAAACTCGCAAAATTATTCAAGAAATATAAGTTTTATTTGTAATTTGCATATATGAGACTGACAGATGCATGTATGTTGAAGAGGGAAAGTTGAAAATCCACTACCCGGATCCTGAGTGTGGGAATATTTCGGGTTCCAAATGCAAAATGCTTTTTATTCTTCAATTTTGATAGAAAGTACTTAATTTATGGTAATAAGATGAAATGCGAATAAGTTGCATAATGCGCAATTGAACAGATAGGCAAAACTGGCTGGAAAAGAGGTAACTTGAAGAGTTGTTTCCTATACGTGAGACGATTTGCATAGACTCATAGGTATTTACGTAACTAGAGATGAGAAGTCCATTCTTATTGTGATTAACCGAGACTTTGGAACGTACTTTCGACTTTTCATGCTTTCGATGATTATACGTTCTTTCGTAGGTTTGATATAGGCCACTTTCGACCTAGGGAATGCAAATACATGATATGGGGGTTGGGTTCCCACACAGATGAAACAAATTTTAATGCTCAGGGTCGTGACAGTCTTTTGTTTCAATCTCTGCAAGTAATACTCAACATGAAGTTAGCTGCAGTTGTGACCGGAGCAAAAAAATGAACTGATTCTTGAACTTTCCCATGAAGTCAGCTGACTTTGTTAAATTTATGAATGAAATCAGCTGATTTTATTTGCAGCGAAGTTTGTTTCGGTTGCAAGTGCAGCTAACTTCACGTTGAGTATTACTTGTAAAGAACAAAACAAAAGAATGTCACGCCTCTGCATATGCTATTGAGTGTCATGAGTCTATATGCGGAAGCCAGCCGCCATATCAAATCTCTGTCAAAATCATAACCCTGCGAACATTTGTCTAAGGCCTCACAATAATATAAGCGAATAAATTGATTTCGAATGCATTTAGAATCCATTCCCAGCATACATTTTTGTGACAGATGATGCATCACTTGAGTTTCGGATTCTGAAGGCATCTAAAGTTCATTTTTCATTCACGGGGGAAATTATTATCAACAGCTTACAACCAACTGATAAATATGATGAAAACAGAATATGTGAAATTGTGAATGAGTGAGAGTGAGAATGAATGAGTCTGTGAGAGTTAAATGAATATTAGTCGAAAGGGGAATGAATAACAATAAGAGTTAATAGAGATGAGATTTAAGCAAGTGAAATGAGTGGGTGTGAAAATGAATGAGTGGGTGAAAGTCAGATAGCTTATTCGAGAGTTAGATGAATGAAAATAGAATTATGAAATTAATAAGAAACGAAAGCTGAAATGGCTAGCGACGTAAACTAACAATTGAAAAAAAAAAAACAAATTGTGCGAATAGGAAAAGTGACATTGCTCGAATCCGTCAGAAACCAAGTCACAGCTGAGACTCGATGAGAGCTGATTGTGAATTTGATGAGAATCGGACCCGCTTACGAAAAACGTCCCTGGAAGATGAATTGTCAAGCAATGAAGCAAACCTCGATGGATATATTGTTAACGGGTTCGTAATAGCCATACGCCGTGCGATGTTTTTTTTTGTCAACAAATAGTCAGGGTATAGCAGCACTCTCTCAGGAACGTCAATAACGAGCAAGACTCTAAGTCTCTAAGAATCTACGTGTCCATGCAAAATATCGTAGGCGAAAAAGACGCACTGATTAATACATCTTCTAGCAAACGTTTCAATACCTAAAGTGTGGCATCTGCTTAAGTAAGGTGGTAGCCGATACTTGGAATCCCTTTTTACCGACCTACGTAGAGCATAAATCACAAACTGTTTCTGAACAGATTCAATTTTTGCTCTGTGTGTGGCGCAGTAAGGGAACCAAACCATGGCAGCATATTCTAAATATGACCTAACGTGAGCGAAATACATGCTTTTGAGTGATCGAACATCACGAAATTCGTAACAAATACATTTCAAGAAACCTGACATGGCAAACGATGGAATCACTGTGATAGCTAAAGCTCAGGTTCTCATCAAATTAAACGCCATAACTCATTTTCAAAAATTTTTTTTGTTTCAAAAGCCCAAGCATAGCCGACATTATGGAAGAAACTGTTTTGAATTTGAGTCCTTGGACTTAGCTAGGGCACTAAACTCGAGCCTCTGCTAGGGCTCTATGTGTTTTTTGTACATAACTCGAGTAAATTTGTCCGATTTTTTTTTTGTTTATGACCGACAGTTCATAAAAAAAACTTTTGCCTGTGCTTAGGGCTCAAGTGGGCCATGTCGGTCCTAAGTTAGGCCCTAGCCAAAAAACAAATTTTTTTTGCTATGTTTCAGATGAAATTGAGGGAAACATTTTTGGCTATGGAATTGTGTGTCCGAGGCCTCTACTTAGGGCCCTAGGTCCGTACTTAGGTCGACCCTAGCCCAAAAAATGGTTTTTCTATGTTGCAGAGAAAATTGAGTATCACATTTTTCTATATTTGGGGGTCAATTTTGTGCTTTTGGAAAGGTTTTTTTACCCCGTTTCTTCGGACGGGTTTTCCAATATTGCCCTATCGGCAATTTCCTATACAACTTAATGTGGACCCAATTTCATACACTAAAGAGTTAAGGCAATATTTACTTAAATAAGTTCGAGTCTCTCGTAACATCGACTCTGTTGGCCGCATCTATTCTGATACGTACGGGTCGCTTCATATGTTTTAGAAGTGTGAACACAAAATTAAGAGTCTTCAACGCTCCCTCAACAAATAGAATCCTTGTCAAAAACAAAGAACTTTGCAACCAAGCCGACCCAGGCTTCAGCATTTGTGTAGTATCGTTATTCGATTGGCGAATACGCAAAAATATGTGACGCGTCACGATTGGAATAGACGAGTTTTGATGTTAACAGATACGTAAGCTTGAACGAATGTGGTGCCACCTGTATTGGAAGAAAAAACCTACATATCGCTAGGGTGGACATGGGTAAAAACGTATATTTATCTGAACAAAACGCAAAATGTCATCAAAATTTCGGTTGCCGGACCGGTTGGCTAAGCCACCCTGTCGGCAAATTGCATCCAATGTAACTACGAACTTTCAAAACTTTCAATGAACATGAAATAAATATAAGATGATGTGCCATGATGTGCAATGTAGTGGTAACCATGTGCTAAATATATAAAATAAATTTAATTTTTCAAAAGCTTAAGTTTTTGTCTTTGTTGCATAGCACTTCGGTCGACCACTGTGACGACAGCTGCACAAATTACTAAAAGTTTTGAATGGACTGGCGGCGCCGACGGACGCACGGGGCTACCTAGCACATTGTCGGTAAATTTGGTAGTGATTGAAAAAGGTTCGAGTACTGTAAACATTGCAAGAAGTACCGCAAACGATCGGTTCAACTGCTTAAGTGCATACTTCGTGAGTAATGGGCGTTTCATAAATGGATAACCCACCCTTAAAATCGATGTTATATTTGCTATTGGAAAGGTAAAATGTAATTCTTGTTTTGTGTCTATCTATACATTCAATTGTAACATTTAACCAATAAGGTGTATGTACGAGTATGTAGTGCATTCGGAAAAAAGGGATCATTGAAGGTAAAATCTCAGCACGTTATATACGTTCATACTACATCGTTCTCATACTACGTTCAATTACCTATTCATAGTTTGTGTCATGATCACAACAAAAAATGTTCATTGCCTCATATGAATTTTGTTTTGCACATTCGCTTAAAAATTCAAAAAAAAATATCGTTTAGCTATTCGAATAATATTCACTATGATAATCGGCGTCGTAGTTCAACCAACAAGAATCATTGTTAGTAGGTTTGATCACTTTTATTATTTTTTTTATTTAAGTTTTTGTTTGCAAAATTTGGGTCAATACCAAACTAGACTTCGTTTTTCAATTTTGTACTTCGTCAATGTACTCAATCAATCTGTGTTAAGGGCCATTGCACGAAGCAAATGTTTGCGTTTCGAATATATTTCGAGTTTCACTTTGCTAATTCGCATAATTTGAAGGGACGATATATTTTCTATTAGTGTATTCGTATCTGTTTGTGTATATCGCTTGCTATTCGAGTGAGACCTTTCTGTGTCAAGTTGTTAAGTTGTGCAACAAAAATTTTAATTTTTTTACGACACAGCAACAATCTTTTTGCTGGTTTTTCGAATTAAAAAATGCTAATTTTGGCTATATGTATGAAGTCAATGAATGGTTTCTGTTTGTTTTTTTAGAGATGATAATGTGGCCTCTACATATGCGTATGCATGCATTTATCTAAAACCATGTGTTAGCTTCATGATATTAGATACTTTTAGGCTTTGTGTATGTACAAATGAAAGAAAGACCTTTTGTCTGACACTAGTAAAATCGCTGACGATGGACAAAAACAAAGAACACGTACTGAGTCTGGAATTTGTTTCAGTCACCTTCAATCCGTAGAAACAAAGTCGTGTCGAGATGATTTTCTCACCTCACGTTCAATAATGCGAATATTACGCGCTTCTTGCCATATTGATATTTTGTCGTGTGGGTCATTGTGGCCCTAGCCGAAAGCACAATGCAACACGTCAAAATAACAACTTTGGCAAGAGATGCGTACCTATTTTATTTATAGAGAACACATCGATATAAATATATATAATAATATTTGCCCTCATTTGGACTCATATTTTGGAAAATATATCCCTAAAATGCCTTTTAGGAATTTTGGGCTCTACTTAAAGTTGACTGCTTATAAGAGCTTAACTATTTATTAATAAAGAATGGAGTGGAGTTCTCATGCGACAGTCCATACCGTTTTTGATCAATGTTTGTGTGACAGGTGTGGCAGTATGGGTATATTTCAAAATTATCTTCGGGAAAAATATATTATGATGTAAGAATAATGTAAATTATGTGTACATGTTCATGGTAAATTCATGAATAATTTATGTAAAATTAATGTACAAATTTATGTAGATCATGTAAAAAAGATGTACAAAAGATGGATAACTAATGTAACAACGATGAATTTTGCTACATCATTTTTACATTCCAATTTAGAAAAGCATTTACATCATTTTGACATGATTTATATCATTTTTTCATTATGTATATACATTGATACATCAAATTTAATTACAAACATAACCAAAGACCCGTACGTGTCAGAATAGATGTGACAAACAGAATAGATATGTGAATAGAAAGTGACTCGAACGTACCTAAATATACAAATAAGCAAACAATCAAACGTTTTCTGTTCTTTTATAACTGTAAGAATTTCAAAGATCCATAGAAATTACCCAAGGTAATGTCGGAGGCCCTACCGAAGTACGTCTCAGACCATTCAAATCTAGAAAAGCTTATATCCAAAGACTAAGTCATTTTTCCCTAAAACCCTGAAACACGTGTTATCTAAAATTTTATTCTCTATAACTTTGCCTTTGGAAGCAACTTTCTACCTCTCGTAGTTCTTGAGATTCTGGTCATTCTGCCCAATTATGGAAGTGGCCATATACCAGGATTGGACCATATTTCGCCAAAACCCTGAAACATGTGTGCGCTTAAATTTAATTCTCTACAACTTCGCCGTTGAAACCAACTTTCCATCTCTCATAGTTCTGGAGATTCGGGTCATCCTACCCAATTATGGAAGAGGCCATATAATAATAATATATATAATAATAATAATCTGCCTTAACAACCCATGAAGGGTTAGGGGCTAGATCATTATTTACTAGTTTCGCTACTTTTTGTGGTTCTATTTGAGATCCTTTCATTACCGGAAAGTTTTTTTTACTGTGCCAGTGGTAAGCTGTGCGACAAACCCAGTGCCATCTATGAGATGTACTAGGAACGAAACTAGTAGGAGTAAAATACCGGTACCTCCCAACAATGCTTTTCACCGGTAAGCCGTACGATGGCGCTACACTCAACTTCACATGACTTGAACCGATTCAATTAGCTTTGTTTTGTTTACAAATCTAACAATCGGAACAAATCTGTCTGCGGCTGAGTTTCGAACCAACGCACTGGCAACTCGATCTCATAGTAACAAGCAGACGTGTTAACCACTACGCTATCGAGTTGTGAAGAGGCCATATACCTTGGGCCATATTTCCCCAAAACCCTGAAACATGTGTTCGCTTAAATTTAATTTTCTACAACTTCGCCTTTGGAACTAGCTTTCTAACTCTCACAGTTCTGGAGATCCGGGTCATTCTGCCCAATTATGGAAGTGGCCATATACCAGGATTACACCACTTTTCCCCGAAACCCAGAAACACGTGTTCGCTTAAATTTAATTCTCTACAACTTTGCCTTTGACAGTAAATCTCCATATTGCATAGTTAAGGAAATATAGACGAAAAACTGTTTTCGTATATGGCCAAGAATTTCAATTTCGTCCATTCCATTGGTCTCAGTGCCCAGACCCCTGTACCGATTTCCACAAAAAATTTTTCCCAGTTTTGTGACATCAAATGCTCAAATTCGACACCAAAATGAGGAATTTCCGTGCTATACTTGCTGAGATATTTGCGAAAAAGCTTCACCGACCCTCGAAAAACCATGTTTTTGGTCACTTCGATTTTGCTCATCTTCGAAATTGAATCATGGGAGGCATGTACCTTTCAGGGAAAAAAAAGTTTAGGCTGATCGGTTGAGCCGTTTGGAAAAAAAAGTACAGACGGACAGACGGACATTTTTTTTATTGCTGATTCGTCATCTCTAGACGATATAGATGCATCCCCCCCAACCTCGATCTACCCCATGTTACAATAAAATTGTTTGTAGTAAACGTAGGACCTTTGTACTTCGTACGGGTCCAATCATGTAAAAAAGATGGATGATTAATGTAACAGTTATAGCTTTTGATACATTATTCGACCATTATTTTTGCATTCGAAATTAAAGAATTTGATTTTTCGTTTTGGAAGTGGTCGAAAAATATATTTTTTTGTTATTTATTTGTTTATTCATCAACGGCCGAAGCCCCCTGAGTACTAAGGTGGTACGGATTAAATTCTGCATAAGGGAGACGAATTTAATTTCGTGAGGTGCGGATTCAATTCTGCAAAGGGGAGACGAATTCGATTTCGTTGGTTGCAGATTTAATTCTGTACATCAATCAAAATTCAGATATTTCTTTTCTTTGAGACAGATATATCACCATGGTCTATGGGTCCACAACCATTTAATTTTAACGAAGACAGCTGTGCCACCGATGATTGGGAAAATTGGCTCCGTGGTTTTGAAATTTTTGCGGATGCAAGTAGAATGTCGATTGAAAAAAAGAAAAGTTGGTTATTGCACTATGCAGGTGAGAAAGTACAGTCGATCTACTTTAATTTACCATGCTCATCGAGAGAAAGCAAACGTTCAGCAAAACATCAATATCGTAAAGCAGTTGAAAAGTTGACAGACCATTTTGCTCCGAAATATAAGCTATGAACGTCATGTTTGCCGGAAAATGTCCCCACGAAAGGACGAGAAAATTGATACTTTCGTCATGCGATTGCGTATACAAGCAGATCGGTGCAAATTCAGAAGACGATGAAAATATTAAAGACCAAGTAACGAGCTCGTGCTACTCGGACAGTGTCCGACGGAAAATTCTGGAACGAAATCACAAAAGTCTGGATTCGGTTTTGAAATTGTGCAGAATCTCCGAATCAGTTGCAAATCAAGAAAATACTTTTGTTGGTGGTCCCAAAAGTGAAGGAGTTTCTAGTAATGAAACTGAAGTGTGTAACATCAACGACAAAAACCTTTTTCGGAAACGATATTTTGGGCAAGACAGAACTGACATACGATCGGAATGTAGTCGATGTGGTGCAAACGATGGTCACAAGTCGAACGATAGCAATTGCCCAGCGAAAGGAAGAAAGTGTATGAGATGCAGTAAGATGGATCATTTTGCTCGTAAATGTACTACAAAAATCAGTGGCAGTAATGGTGATTCATCGTCAGTTAAACGTGAGACAGTAAAGATGACTGAAATGTATGATGATTACGACGATACATTCTAATGAACATGGAGGGAGATCAAGGACTTTTAGAAAAGGGAGAATAGATGTAGTATCGACTAGTCAATGATTTTGTAATACGAATTGTCAACAATAAAGAAATTATTACTACGTAGATCCTGTAACAGTCAAGACGTGTTTTTACACAATTCTGCAAAATGAATGCCAAACAACAGAAGCATATTCGAGGTAGGAACGAACATGGGCAAAATACACACTCTTAAGAGCTTGTACGCTTCGAAAATCCTTGCAGATCCTCATCATAAATCCTAGCATAGAATATGCTTTTGCAACGATATTTTTGACATGCTTTGAGAAGGTCAGTCCCTCATCCATTAACACGCCCAAATCTCGAATTACTGCCACACGTTCTAACGGAACTGTACCAATCTTGTATCCGAATTTGATCGTTGACCTTTTGCGGGTGAACGATATTACACGACATTTGTTAACATTGAGATATAGCTCATTGGTGTGATACCAAAGGTCAAGGCTGTTGAGATCAGGCTGGAGCGCTATAGCGTCTCGAAGGGAGCGAACAGCGCGACAGATTTTCAAATCATCTGCCTATACAACAAATAAGTGGATGTCGATGAAAACACCGTTGTGACATCATCCATAAATAATACGAATAACAATGGGCCGAGATGACTACCTTGGTGAACTCCAGATGTCAGATGGAACGTGCGCGAAGTCCGACCCGACATTTTAACATATTGAGAGCGACCGGTCAAGTCGGTTCAGCCATCCGAGAAAGCTTGAGTGAATAGCCATCAGGGATAATTTATGAATGAGCAACGAATGTTTAACCCTGTCAAACGCTTTGCTAAAATCAGTGTAAATGGCATCTAGTTGTGCTCTCGACTCCACGAAGTTGAGGGCGTGACTTACAAATTCAACAAGATTGGTCGACGTAGACCTTCCTCTGACAAGCCCGTGCTGAGTTTTAGAGATAATGCTCATAAATTCTTCCATCAAAATGCCGCTGACAATAGATTCAAAAACTTCCCGAATGTTGGCAAAATCGCCACACCACGATAGTTCTCGATGTTACCTCTAGCACCACTCTTGAAAATAGGCGTCAGATAAGAAGTTTTCCACCTTGTAGGAAATTTTTCGCAGGAAAGCGACAGATTGAAAATTTTCTGAAGCGGAGTCGCCAAGCTTTGAGAACATGCTTTCGAGAGGGGAAACACTGTCAGGTCCTGCTCCCTTGGAGGTGTCAACAGCAGATGATTAAGAACAACGTCAAAACTTAGCTC
Source organism: Pseudolycoriella hygida (assembly GCA_029228625.1). Classification (NCBI taxonomy): domain Eukaryota; kingdom Metazoa; phylum Arthropoda; class Insecta; order Diptera; family Sciaridae; genus Pseudolycoriella; species Pseudolycoriella hygida. Next base: position 19,017 of record WJQU01003848.1, read on the forward strand.
TAAGAATCCGAGTTCAACGCACTTCCCATCTTTAGAAGCAGCTGTAGTATTCACATTAGTATCTGGCGCGTAAACATTTTGGAAAAAGTCAGCAAAAAGTCCGCATATATCACTAGTAGTGTTGCGTTTTTCACCGGCGTGATACATCATTGACGGATATCCAGTCGTCTTTTTACGCGACTTAACATAATACCAGAACTTGGACGGATCACATTTCAACATTTCATCGGTTTTCTTCATGTACCGTTCATAAGACTCATCTTGCATAGCTCTGAACTCATTTCTGATGGACAAAAAGATCAGCTTGAACTTTTCTTCACTAGAAGTACCCATGCTGTCACGGTATCTCTTGTGAGCCTTACTGGTCCTATTCTTAAGGTTATTGGTACGCTTATTAAACCACGGAGGATCATACATTTTGAAAACACGCTTCAGAGGAATGTACTTTTCAAACCCAGCTGACAAAACATCATAGAAAGAATCCACTACATTGTCGACATCATTTGACTGGGAGATCATATGTTGCCAACCAATCAATTTTGATCTAAAAAATTTTCGTCTAGCCATAAAGCCACAACTGTTACATTTATCATCCATCTTTAGTACATCATTTTGACATGATATACATAAATTTTACATTATTTATCCATTAATGTAAAAATAATGTAAAATTAATGTAAATAATGAGAAAATCATGTAAATCAAAGCAACTCCTATTTTTGAGAAAATGTTCTCAAAATTTTTTTAAAAACTTTAATGCTTTATTGGTGTTTTATACACAAAAAAGTAATCAAACCACAGATTTTTGTGGTTTTGTGGTCAATAATGACATAACAGAATCATCAACAAGAGTACTTAGGGCTTAATTTAATGCGCACAAGTTCAAACTTGGCTTACTGAGCTTTTTTATCTGCACGAACAATCCGGAATACACTTTACATCGATTTTTATTGATTCTACACTTATTTTACCTTGTTTGAACGTATTTTTTATCATAAAAAAATTTGAGAAAACATTTTCTCAAAAAAAGGCCCATTGTAAAGTCATGTAAATGCTTTTCTAATTTGGAATAAAATAATGATGACAAACTAATGTCCGTTAGTCTGGGTGTAGTCAAGCTTCGCACGTTGACGGGGCACACGTGCCTGCACTATCATCTTAACAACATAGGGATCGTAAATGACCCAGTCTGTAGAGGCTGTCGCCTAGAGCCAGAGACAGCGAGACATTTGGTGTGCACATGTCTAGCGCTAATGAATCTTAGAACAAAGCACCTGGGAGATTTTTATATAACTCCCGAAGCGCAATTGGAGCTTAATTTAGCTAATTTGCTATCATTGGACCCGTGCGAAGAACAAATGTCCTTTACGTTTACTACAAACAATTTTAATGTAACATGGGGTAGATCGAGGTGGGAGTTGGGGAGATACATTTATTATCGTCCAAATGTGACGAATCGGCAATAAAAAAAAATCTCCGTCAGTTCGTGCGTCTCCACTTTTTTTCCAAACGGCCCAACCGATAAGCCTAAATTTTTTTTCCCTGAAAGATACATGCCTCATATGATTCAAGTTCGAAGATGAGCAAAATTAGCCAAGTAGTTCCGGAGATATGGTCGAAGAAGTGGAGGTCGGTCATGAAATTTTCGAGGGTCGAGGGTCGATTAAACTTTTTCGCAAATATCTCAGCAAGTATAGCACGGAAATTCCTCATTTTAGTGTCACATGAAAGCATTTCATGTCACAATACTGGGGAAAAATTTTTGTGGGAATCGGGTCAGGGGTCTGCGTTTTGGGGAAATATAGCGTAATCCTTGGGATATAGCCACTTCTTGAATTTTAGGGATGACTCATATCTCTAGAACTATGGCAGTTAGAAAGTTGGTGGAAAATAAAGATCTCAGATGTCAAGAGACGTACTTCGGTAGGGCCTTTGACATTACCCTGGATAATTTCTATGGATCTTTTAAATTCTTATAGCTCTAAAAGAACTTAAAACATTGATTTGTTTGCTCATTTTTATTTTTTGGATACGTTCGAGTCTTTTTGGAACATCTATTCCGTCTGCCACATCTATTCTGTCTGCCACATCAATTATCCACGAATTTTTCGTGAAACATACATAAAATTTACATCAAAAATACAATTTTGCCAAATATAATTTTGAAATATACCCGACGGTATCAGTCTGAAAATAGGAGACATTTTATATGAACGACTCCTAAGCAATACACTTCGCATTACAAATTCCGCATTATGACCACAAATTCCTTAAGAAAATTGAAAAAGTCTTCGCTTGCTGAGGATCTCCTGCCACAATATTTTCACTTTAAGCAAGTGCTAGAACACAAAATAAATTTTTATTTAGAATTAACACACACTCACTGAGGAAAATATCTACAAGCGTTTTTAATATACGCCGTCGATGTATTATATACGCGGTGAATGTATCATGAACCTTATTTAAGTATTGTGTAGTATGCCATACGTAACGAACGTGAGATGCTGAAATTTCTTATATGCACATTCTTCGGTATAACTGGGTCTAGCAACTGAATGACGTGTGATGGCCATCTGTTGTCAATACTTCAAATCTTACTCCATCTTAAGTTTGTGTGGCATTTCCATGAAATGAGCTATGACACACATACTTGAAATCTTGAGATGGAGTTAGATTTAGAGTATTGACAACAGATGGCCATCATACGTCATCCAGTAGTAATTCGCTGGACCCAGTATAGCCAAAACCACAAATTGATGGGAAAAAACGTTGGCACATTCCCACTAATCTCCCATAGATGGCGATGTACAGGACATACAACACATTCGAAAAATATGGCGGGACAAAGAACACTGTGTGATGTAGATTTCAGATGTAAGATGTAAAAACCATACGATTAATAAATAAAAATTCGCAACTGGAAAAGTAAGAAAAGGGACACCCACTTCACTGATTTCACGTTTAGTGAAAAAAGTAGTTGTAAAACGTACTTTTTCACTCACTAGGTAGAAACCCGTAAAGGCGAATAACGTTTAGTCAAACATATTGCGTATTTGTTTGGCCTTAGCGTACAATCTTCTCGCGAAGCCTTTTGATTAATTGTCTCATTTGTACAGGTATGCTATAACAAACCACAGCATTGAATCACCAATGAGAATAACGAAAATTGTTTGCTGTTGATGAATAGATAACTCCAAATGCTAAAAATTATAACTCGGTATGCTAAACAGTTTGAAATGAATTTCCTTGAAATGTTGTCAGTTTAATCGATGCCAGACCGGACAATATGGTCTGTCTTTTTGTATTCTGTTGATAATGATAATGATAAAAAAGCATACAAAAATATGTGCAATTTTTTATCGATATTTTAGAGACAGCAATGTATCTAATTTTTAAAATAAATTGCAGAAAATTCTAAAAGCATAGTATTTTGTTATCTTTCTGAGTGATGTTTGGTTCCAATGCCAAAATGGCATGATATGTATATACAATGACATTATGGTGTATTATAAGTTTACGTTCTTCTAACGATTTGGAAACGGAATTTTAATTTGTCAGATAATACTTTTTGTATTTGCACTGCCTTCTATCTTTTAATATAACTTTCACATTTGTGCAGTAAAGTGACGTTCATGTCTGGCTAAATGGTTAATGTAATCTCAAAAAGACAAGTAGCACAATGTGTTGTGCACAAAAATTTATCTTGTCTCGGCGTCAAATTCTCTCTCACATGTTTGTGAGGTACTGTGACGTTCATGTCTTGTCAGTATGCGATGCTTTATGTACATTAAAAGGGTCAACTGTGAAACACTAGCCTGGACAAAATCGCCCAACATCTATAGTCTCTTGAAGGTGGTGATGAGGTGCCACGTTGACACATTCTCTCTTGTGAACGTAGTAGTCTCTAGTACCTGGTAGTCCCTACTTTTAAGAAAACATTTGTCCAAATTTTTCCAATTTTTTTAATTTTTTCAAATTTTTTCCAAAAAAATATTTACGAAAAAATTTGGAAAAATTTTGAAAAAATTAGAAAAATGAAAAAAAAATTGAGAAAATTTGGAAATAGTACATTACATCACAAGGAGCTAAAACGGTGCATTTAGTCCCAGGTGGTAAAAAGGTCAAATCCGAGGGTGAAGCGCAGCGGATCCCAAGGGGTACCTTTTTACCACCGTGGTCTAAATTAACACCGTTTTAGCTGCAAGCAGTGCCTATTTTTGAAAAATTCCATTTCTAAAATTTCTAAAAAATTTCCAAAATTTCCAAATTTAAGAAATTTGTTGAATTTTATAATGGCATTCGACTATGATCAGTTCTTAATCAATTTTATTGAATGATTTTAATTATTTGTTCAAAAGTTAACAATTGTGGAAATTTCGCCATCAAAAAGTCGTCGGCTGAGACTTGGCTGGGAATCGTAAATTTTTATATTTTAAAATTTCGGCCGTTGAGGAAACTGTTTGAGGAATTTATTGAATTGCCTACCACGAAGCCTTATATCTGGCTAGGAATGGATGTGTTAGACATTGTGAATTTTTGTGATTCGTGAGTTTCGGCCGTTGAAATTTATTGGACTGGAATTGGATGTATTAGAAATTGTGAATTCTTATATTTTGGAATTTTGGGCATTAAAAAGCTGTTTGAAGAATTTGTTGAATTGCCTGCCGCGAATCCTGAGATTGGAATAGGGATGGATGACTCAGACATCGTGGATTTGTACGTTTTAAAGTTTGGACCGTTGCAATTTGTTTTGAAGAAGAAGGAATTCGTTAGATTTATGAAGATAATTACAAAAATTGTAAAGGATTGCTTTTGAGAAAGTACATTTGAATAGTTTTGAGAGATGGTCCGTGAGGTTGATTAAATGTGTTGTTGCTTTGGAAAGGTTTAGTCTCGTTACTTATAGGAAACTCGTAATTTTTTGATTAAGTCACCTGGGTATGCTTGAATCAATTGAATCCTGTTTGAGTCACCTCCAGGAGAACGGGTTTTTAGTGTCAAAATAGTTAGATTCAAAGTGGAAAATGAGTTGTTAGTTTCAAAAGCGAAAAGAAGGAGAAATTTTAGTTTGACTTTGGGGTATTATTTTACTGTTGATTACACAGTCGCACGGTTTCATGGTTTGAATTTTATTGCACGAATCGAGGTGAGGGAAATCGAAATGTTATTGTTTTAAAAATTGAGAATACAGGGACTTTTTTTTTAAAAGTGCTCACTTTTCAGCGAAACAACTCAAACAATTCAAGCTAGACATTCTGCAATTTATAATTACCGACCGGTTCTGTTCTTTTACGCGCGCTTTTTAAAATTCAAATACGTTCATTTAGTTCGACATACCCGTACGTTTACTATGTCAATTAGAT